>APFE030388502.1:225564-306443 GCA_000404065.3 Pinus taeda | reverse complement strand
GCCCCCTCGAAGAGGCTGAATTCTAAGGCGTTGATATATCTTTTCTATCTTTTCTTGAGCTGGTTTCATAACATTCTCCTGTTGCCAAGTGGATTATCTCCTTCAACCAAGTGGAACACTCTCTCACACACTGTTAGAACTGTCAATCCTCACGGAATGATTCCTTACTGCATGCATGAGTTTTCTTCATAAGAGAAAACATGCAACTGATAGTACATTATCCTTGACTTTAATATCAAATGTTTCTTTTTCAAAATAGACATGTTGTTGGAAATAATACTAAGAGGAGGGGTGAATCAGTATTATTAGATCAATAATTTAGTTTTCAAAAACTAATTGTATACACTACTTCAACTCCATGAGCTAGCGTCTATACACAACTATACTTAATGCAACTAGTGTATATGCAAAGATCTTTAGATTTACCCAAATTATCATGTAACGAACTTTAATAAGTATATCAGGAATTCATTAGACAGTGCAGTAAAAGTAGAATAAAGAATAACACATAAGAAACACACAAGAATAGCAAGATATAAGGTGGAAACCCATTGTGGGTAAAAACCACCTACTGCTGTCATCTCTATCTTCTTTTAATCATAGGAAAATTCTGTTTACAATTTTTGTACTGGTCCAGTCTTAAACCAGTATGTAGGCTTCTACGTACAGAAGGTTTTAACCTTCTCTCATTCTCCAGCTTCCACTGGAAGGGACCTACAACCCTTTAGCTCTTGTACTAGTTGATATGTTTACTAGTACATAGGTGCTGGCCTACAGAAGGCTACAACCTTCTCTTTTCTACTAGGGACCACGTTTCATAAATTTTCAGACTGGATCCATCAACAACATCATTCAATCTGTTGGCATTATGACACAGGTTTGGTGCTATGAGATAGGTGTTGCCCTTGATTGTAACTCACTCAGATGACATATCATAGTTCAGGATCACAGAATGAAAGAAAAAAGAGGTACACACAGGTTCCCCTTGACCAAACCATGTATACATGCGGCTTCGCGGACGAAAAATGTGTGTATGCGTATACATGCACTTTCACGCAAGGAAAACAATGTACATGTTGGGAAACTTGGTTTTTGTCCATGGTATTTGGTCCTTGGTATTTTGACCCATGGTATTGGTCCAAGGTATCTTGTCCGAAGTGTTGACCCCAGGTATTTGGTTCAAGGTATTGATTCTAAGTGGTTTTGGACCATGGTATTGAGTAAGGCCTAAGACTATAAAAGGAGGAGGAGATCATTAGGCAAGGGCACTCAAGTATTGAATATCTAATTAAAAGAAAGATCTAGAATACTGGTCATTGGGTTATGGTGCATAGCTAGATCTGAATCAAGGAGGAACCTGAGCGCTTGAAGAAGGATAAGTTCTATTGATGGGTCAAGATCCTTAGGCTTGAAGAGAAGTATCTTTGTGTGGTTTTGATCTTTTATAATTGGCACATGTCGTAATCTATAAATCTGATGATCTGAGTATAACTGATGTTTGAATAGTTGTAAAGGTTAAATCATCTTTTACAGATTTGTACGCAGGTTCAGTATAGCAATGGTGTGTATACACAATGGTTTATCATTTCAAAATAGTGTATACTGAGGTTTACATTCATATAATAATCTCTGAATTCAGGTTCGACACATTGAGGTAGTGTACATTTCATAAAATATGTTTTAGCTACTTCTGTTTGCTATTGTAGTGTTCTGGGTTCTGGTTATTGTTACTGTATTCTGGTTATAAGATTAAGAAAAGTGATTGTTTGATTCAGTTGTGGTTAGTACAAAGGAGATAGGTTGATGCAAATATATTTGATGTTTGATTGATGTTATTGATGGATCTAATTTGAAAATTTATGAAACGTGATCCCTGGAAGAAAAGAGAAGGTTGTAGCCTTCTATAGGTTAGCACCTACGTACTGGTAAACACATCAGCTAGTACAAGAGCTAACGGGGTTGTAGCTCCCTTCTAGGAAAATCTAGAGAACGAGAGAAGGTTGTAGCCTTCTACAAGTAGAAGCCTGTGTACTAGTACAAGGCTGCACTAGTACAAAAATCTGTAAAAAGAAGTTTCTTATTAAATAAAGATAGAGACGATTGCATTAGGTGGTTTTCATGCACATTTGGTTTCCACCTTATATCTTGTGTTCATGTGTGTGATTGCCTGTTCTGTTTACTGCTCCTGATTATTGGTTATATGGTTCTGATACACAGATTAAAGATAAACTAACTAAATTATAAGTTTGCAAGGTATACGCTGGTTGCCCTAAACAGAGTTCTGTATACACGCAAGTTTCATTAACAGAAGTAGTGTATATAAATCTGTTTATGGAAATGAAATATTGTTAAATTTCTACTACTGATTCAGCCCCCCTCTTAGTATTATTTCCAACAATTGGTATCAGAGTAGGTCCTTCAAAAGAAGCTTGATCGCTTGAAGGAATATCTATCATCATGGGTAGCTATGAAAGAGAGGGATCCATTAGACCACCAATCTTTGATGGGAGCAACTTCATCTATTGGAAGGTAAGAACCACAACCTATCTTCAATCTCTTAGAATAGATGTTTGGGAAATTATGGAAGAAGGATATACATTTCCATCAGCAATTCCTACAGATATGGCAGGTAAAAAGCAGTATGAAACAAATGTTAAGGCTATCAATACACTATTGGGGAGTCTATCACAATCAGAATTTGTCAAGGTTATGCAACTCAAAATCGCCAAAGAAATATGGGACAGGATCGTTCTAAGCTATGAAGGAGAAAATCAAGTAAAATGTGCAATACTACAATCTCTCAGAATTCAATATGAGACTCTCAAAATGCACAATGATGAAAGTATATATCATTACTTCCTACGGATAAGATTGTTAATCACGTGAAAAACTTGGGTGAAGAGATAAAAGAAATTACTTTAGTTGAAAAGGTTTCAAGATCCTTGTCTTCTAAGTTTGAATCAAGAGTTTCTTCCATAGAAGAAAAGCAAGATCTTCAGAGTATGACTATCACATAGCTGTATGGAATCCTAACTACTGTTGAAACGAGAAAAAGAGGTCCATCAGATATGAGAGAAGCTGCATTCAAGGCTTCAAGAAGAGAAGAGCTCAATGAATCGGGACACATTTCAAAAGGAGAGGAAGAAGAAAACTTTGTCAAAACCTTCAACAAGGTTCTGAAAGATTCAGAGGTAAACTACCTTTCAAATGATTTCCTTGTGGAAGAGTCGATCATTATGCAACCAAATGCCCTCATAAATATAAGCTTGATAAAGGTAAGGAACTGGCAAAATGGAATAGAAAACAGAATGTAAGTAAGAAGAGCTACTATACACATGAAGATAGCGATGGTTTATCAAATAGTGATGAAGATGAATATTGTATGATTATAGACTTTTGATGGCTTTTGAAGATGATGATTTCTTAGATCCTTTAAATGAATATGGTCTCTATGAAGAAATTTCTAAACTTAAAATCTGTTTAGAAGAAAAGAGTATGATTATAGATACTCTGACATTCCAACTTGCTGAAAGGGAAAAACACAATGAAAAGTTAGAATGTGAAATTGTGGGTCTAAAAAAGATATTGAGAAAACAAAATCTCTCAATATTAGATTTGTGAAAGGATCAGACACTTTAGATGAAATTATCAAAGTGCAACATTCTCCTCTGTTAAAGACAGGTCTTGGATATACCGAAGAAACATCTCAAGCATAGAAGCCGTCAACCTCCAAAAGCTATCTTAATGCAGCAAGGAGAAGTGAATAGGTTGAGAAAATCGTCAGCAAAGGCATAAAGCATATCACTAGGTAAATCAGGGTCATGCTACTTCAAGGGTGAACATAAGTTGTAACCAACCACACGTAAATTAGTCTCAATTTGCTTCAAGAATGAATGTCCATAGAAACTACAATTATTAGGTTAGTAGATTTGATAATCGCAAGAATTTCTTTAATGGCCAATGTTTTTCATGTAATAACTTTGGACACAAAGCTGCTCAATGTGTTTCTTACAAGACCATCATGACTAGAGAAGCAAGAAATCAAAGGAATGTGACTGGGATTATGAAAATGACCTACAATAACTTTTCTTCTCTTGAAAATGAAATAGAATGCTTTATATGTAACAAGTTTGGTCATGAAGATTCTGAATGCAGGAGTAAACTTCGGCAAACATCTCAGAAGGAGCAAGCTTCATTGGGTCCCAAAACATGGAGAAATAAATAATCACAAGCAGAAAGACGGGGTATAGCCTTGTATGCAGAAGGAAAAGAAAATCAGTGGTACATCGACAGTGGATGCTCAAAACAGATGACAGGTGATAAAGAAAAACTTCAGTCATATAATGCCTTAGAAAAGGAAAAGAAGGCCTCATTTGGTAATGACACTCCTGCAGTCATAAAAGGTAAAGGCTCCATTCTATTAAAAGAAAAAGTTAAATCTGGGAGTGTTATGTATGTAGATGGTCTAAAGCATAATCTATTGAGTGTCAGTCAAATGTGTGATCAAGGAAATGAGGTAGTATTTCGATCAAATGGATGTGTTTTTCGTGAGCTTGATACAGGAGAAACAATGATCAAAGGTGTAAGAATTCCAAACAACTTGTACATACTCAAAGGGGGACAACAGTAGTGCCACCTAAGCAAAAACGATGAACATTGGTTATGGCACAAAAGATTGGGGCATCTAAGTTTCTCTCAAGT
This sequence comes from Pinus taeda, assembly GCA_000404065.3. Taxonomy (NCBI): domain Eukaryota; kingdom Viridiplantae; phylum Streptophyta; class Pinopsida; order Pinales; family Pinaceae; genus Pinus; species Pinus taeda. The sequence goes on along the minus strand of APFE030388502.1, from coordinate 301,742 downwards.
AAGAAAAGCATGCAGATACTGGGTTGTTCATGATATTCCTGATATCAGCATTACAGAGAATACAATATGCAAATCATGTCAATTTGGTAAGAAAAATAGAGCACATTTCCCTAAGAAGGAAGGATCAACTAGTAAGCCTCTTGAACTTGTTTACACTGATTTATGTGGTCCATCTAGGAAAAAGTCACCTCGTGAAAAAAAATACTTTATATTGTTCATTGATGACTTTTCCAGAATGTGTTGGATAGGACTTCTAAAGCATAAATTCGAAGCTTTCAAAAAGTTCAAAGCCTTCAAAGCCTTGGTTGAAAATGAATCAGATCACAAAATCAAATGCGTCAGCTCTAATCGAGGAGGGGAATTTACCTCGGATGAATTCTTCGACTTCTGTGAAGAACGTGGAATAAGAATGGAATTCTCTACCACAAGAACTCCTCAGAAAAATGGAGTGGTAGAAAGGATGAACATAACTATTCAACAAATGGATCGTGATATGCTAGATGAGTCTGGAACTCCTGCAACCTTCTGGGGTGAAACTTCATTTGTTGCCATCATTATTCTCAACAAAATAAACATCCGAGTAAACAACACTAAAACTCCACATGAACTTTGGTATGGTAATACTCCTACTCTAAAATGCTTCAAAGTTTTTGGAAGCAAATGTTACATCAAAAGGACTGATGAAAAACTTGGCAACTTTGAACCTAGAGAAAAAGAAGGCATTCTCCTTGGTTACTCTTCCCGAAGTAAAGGATATAAGTGTTATAATAAAAGACTTGGGAAAATTATTGAAAGTATTGATGTTGTGGCTGATGAAGCAGGAAAAAATCCAAAGTAGGTAAAAACTGAAGATTATGAAGAAGATGAGGACTATCCTTCCACATCATATTAGGCTAATTCTGAAGAAGAAACCAATGAGGCACCAAAAGAACAGATAAGGGTAGAAGAAAAGACTCCATACAGGTATGTTCAGAAGAATCATTGAGAGACTGAAATTTTGGGGCAGAAAGAGGTAGGTGTGCAAACAAGGAGAACTACTATAGAAGCTTCAATCTATCTAGCATCACTTTCCTCCATCGAATCGCAAAATGTAAATGAAGCATGCAAAGATGAATGTTGGGTCGAGGCCATGAATGAAGAACTTTAGTAGATTGAAAAGAATAATACCTGGGAATTGGTTCCTAGACCTAATGATAAGAATGTCATAGGAACCAAATGGATATTCAAAAACAAACTGAATGAAAATGGAGAAGTTATTAGAAACAAGGCCAGACTTGTTTGTAAGGGGTATGCTCAACAAGAAGGTATAGACTTTGAAGAAAATTTTGCACCTGTCGCTAGACTTGAAGCCATAAGAATGTTCCTTGCTATTTCTAGCTTTCAAAAGTTCAAAGTATATCAAATTGATGTGAAATTTTCCTTTCTTAATGAAGACCTAGAAGAAGAATTATATATTGAGCAACCAGACGAATTCATCCTTGGAAATGATCCAAAACTTGTACGCAGACTCAGAAAGGCTCTCTATGGTCTAAAACAAGCTTCAAGGGCCTGGTATTATCATCTTGACAAATACCTTCATCAACAAGGTTTTTCAAAGGGATCAACTGAAAACAATCTATATATAAAAATTGATAATGATAAATTGCTAATACTTGTTGTGTATGTTGATGATATCATTTTGGTAGCAATGGAGAAACCATGAGTCAAAACTTTGCTTTGGTAATTCAAAAAGAATTTTAAATTTCCTTGCTTGGTGAGCTCACATATTTTTTTAGTTTACAAGTTCAAAAAAATAAAGATTGTATTTTTCTGTCATAGACCAAGTACCTCAAGCAAATCTTGAATAAATATGGCATGGAAGATTCTAAACTAGTATGTACCCCTATGGTAATAGGATGCAGCCTTAGCGCAAATGATGAATCAACAGTAGTACATTAACCAACCTATAGATCCATGATTGGTAGTCTGCTCTATCTAATAGGTACCCGGCCAGACATCATGCATGCAATGGGAATAGTTGGAAGATTCCAAGCAAATCCAAAGGAACCACACCTTCAGGCAGTCAAAAGGATTTTCAGATATCTTTAAGGAACACAAAACATTGGTTTATGGTATCCTAGGGATACAAATCTTGTATATGCAAATGCAGATTGGGCAAGAAGCGTGGATGACAGAAAAAGCACAAGTGGTAGTGCATTCTATGTGGGTTCCAACTTAGTATCTTAGTTTAGCAAGAAACAAAGTTCAATAGCATTATCTACAACTGAAGCAGAATATGTGGCTGCTGCATTTTGCTGCACACAATTCCTTTGGATGATGCAAACATTACAAGACATTCAGATCACATGTACTCCACCCATCTCCATTCTATGTGATAATACAAGTGCAATCAGTATTTCAAAGAATCTATTCATGCATTCCAAGGCCAAGCACATATCTATCAAATATCATTTTCTCTGTGAACAAGTGATTGAACAAAAGGTCAAATTGGAGTATGTTCCCTCCAAAGAACAAGTTGATGATACATTCACCAAACCACTGCCCAGAGAGACATTTGAATATTTCAGACAGAAGTTGGGAGTAGTTGATGCATCATCTTGCTGTTGAAACCTATCTAGTTTAGAGAAAAGTGGTTTTACGCGAGTTTCATGAAGAATATCCACGTACATATGCCGATTTCTATGGATACAATCACATATATGTTGGTTTGATGAAAAACAATGGGCCAGACTTAGGATGAAAGGAGTCTGATATGGGTTTGACAAAGACCATCTGGCACAAGTTCAGGGGGACCATATACTTCTAATAATGCATTGTTGGAATTATCTTAGAATATCTTGGTACAATTTCACAGTTTTTTGTTGATTCAGGTGGAACAGGTGTAGAGGGAGATCATGGTTGTTGATGATGTTTAACAGATGTTGTTGATGATAGTTGCTGATAACTATCTTGTTTTAGATATTTTGTCTCTATGTCATGTATATATTTTATTATCAAGGTCATGAAACGACCTATTCTGTTCCCCACTATGCCTGGGATGGATGATGAAACGTTCTTGTTTTATCATGAATAAACTTTTGATATATTCCCACTAGGTTGGGAGATGGATGTATGTATAAGTCTTTGGTGATAGGAAGGTCATTTATGATGTATAGAGTCATGTTCTTCTTGTAGAACATATTTTTGTAGACCTTGCTTATAGTCAAGGGTAGCATGAACAACACACTTCAATATATTAGAGAATTCAACACGTACTCAGGGGGAGCATAACCCTTTGAACTTGATGACAAAGGGGGAGAATGAATTGGGGTTGCGATCAAGTCCAAAGAGGGAGATTTTTGCCATTATGACACAAGTTTGGTGCTATGACATAGGTGTTTTCCTTGATGGAAACTCACTCAGATGACAGATCACAGTTCATGATCACAGAATGAAAGAAAAAAGAGGTATACAGAGGTTCCCCTTGACCAAACCGCGTATACATGCGGGTTCACGGACCAAAAGGCGCATATGCGTATACACACACTTTCATGCAAGGAAAAGCACATACATGTTGGAAAACTTGGTTTTGGTCTGTGGTATTTGGTCCTTGGTATTTTGACCCATGGTATTGGTCTAAGGTATCTTATTCGAAGTGTTGACCCCAGGTATTTGGTCCAATGTATTGATTCTAAGTGGTTTTGAGCCATGGTAATGAGTAAGGCCTAAGACTATAAAAGGAGGAGGAGATCATTAGGCAAGGGCACTCAAGTATTGAATATCTAATGAAATGTAAGATGTAGAATATTGGTCATTAGGTTATGGTGCATAGATGGATTTGAATCAAGAAGGAACCTGAGCGCTTGAAGAAGGATAAGTTCTATTGATGGGTTAAGATCCTTAGGCTTGAAGAGAAGTATCTTTGTGTGGTTTTGATCTTTTATAATTGACGCATGTCATAATATATAAATTTGATGATCTGGGTATAACTGATTTCTGAATAGTTGTAAAGGTTAAATCATCTTTTACAGATTTGTACGCAGGTTCAGTATAGAAAAGGCACATATGCATGCTGGTTCGGTATTTCAAAACAACATATATGCAGGTTTCCCTTCATATAATAGTGTCTGAACACAGGTTCGACACATTGAAGTAGCATACGTTTCATAAAATATGCTCTTGATTGGGTTCTGGTTACTGTTACTATATTCTGGTTATAGAATTCAGAAAAGTGATTGTTCGATTCAGTTTTGGTTGGTACAAAGGAGATTGGCTGATGCAGATATATTTGATGTTTGATTGATGTTATTGATGGATCCAGTCTAAAAATTTATGAAAAGTGGTCCCTCGAAGAAAAGAGAAGGTTGTAGCCTTCTATAGGTCAGCACCTACGTACTAGTAAACATATCAGCTAGTAAAAGAGCTAAGGGGGTTGTAGCTCCCTTCTAGGAAAAGTTGGAGAATGAGAGAACGTTGTAGCCTTCTGCAGGTAGAAGCCTGCATATTGGTATAAGGTTGCACCAGTACAAAAATTTGTAAAAAGAAGTTTCTTATTAAAGAAAGATAGAGACGATTGCAGGAGGTGGTTTTCACCCACAATGGGTTTCCACCTTATGTCTTGTGTTCATGTCTGTGATTGTCTGTTCTATTTACTACTCCTGATTGCTGGTTATATGGTTTTAATACACAGATTAAAGATGAACTAACTAAATTATAATTTTGCAAGGTATACGCTAGTTGCTCTAAACATAGTTGCATATACACGCAAGTTTCATTAACAGAAGTAACATATATAAATCTGTTTATGGAAATGAAATATTGTTAAATTGCTAATACTGATTCACCCCCCCTCTCAGTATTATTTCCATCAAAATCATCAAATATATCTGCATCAACCAATCTCCTTTTGAACCAACCAAAACCGAATCAATCAATCACTTTGACAACACATCAATCTAATCATTCAAAATGTTGTCACCAGAATACAGTAACCAGAACTGAAGCCAGAACCTAGAACACTACAACAGTAAACAAAAGCAACTAAAACATATTTTATAAGGTATACGCTACTTCCATGTGTCAAACATACATGCATATGTGCTTTCCTCAAAGCGAAACAACGTACAGATTTTCAAATCTAATTTATGATGTATACGCCACTTTCATATGCAGAACCAATGTGTATATGCTTCTTTTATAAATTGAACATGTGTACAGATCTGTAAATGATGATTTAAAAATTACAACTATTCTAGACTTCAGTCATACCTAGATCATCATATTTATAGACTACAACATGTGCCAATTATTTTGATACATGATCAAACCACATAAAGATAATTCACTTCAACCCTTAAGATCTTAATACATCATTAGTTCTTATCCTTCATCAAACGCTAAGGTTCATCCTTGGTTCCAATTGAGCACAACACCATAATCCAACAACCTACATATTAGATCTCACACTTCATCAAATATTTGATACTTGCACACCTTGGCCTAATGATCTTCTCCTCCTTTTATAGTTTTATGCCTTTCTCAATACCATGGACCAAATCCACTTAGGACAAATACCCTGGACCAAATACCTAGGGTCAATAACTCAGACCAAATACCTTGGACCAATACCATGGATCAAAATACCATGGACCAAATACTTTGAACCAAAAATTTAGTTTTCCAAGGTATAAGCACTTTTCCTTATGCGAAAGTGCATGTGTACATATACGCGACTTGTATACAGTGAACCTGCGTGTATACACATATTGGTCGATGGTGAACCCGCGTATACCTCTCCTTCTTCATTAAGTGAAGACTGATCTGTCATTCTTTGCTATTTACCTGCTATACTATGATCTTTCAGCTGAGTGAGTTACCTTCTGAACTGATTCCTTGAAGCAGCCATGCATTTCATCACATTTGTAAACATTATTGTCATGCATTCTGTCACATCTGATATCTCTTCTGTAGATTCATCTAGTTACCATATACAAGTGAGTTGCTCTGTTATAATTGGGCTACCATCAAGTACAACACATACATCATAATGCCAACAATCTCCCCCTTTGGACTTGATGGCAACAACAACCACACCAAGTCACTCTCCCCCTTTGACTTCAAGGGCAATGGGTCATGCTCCCCCTGAGTGCATGCTGAATTCTCTGATATGCTGAAGTGTGTTGAATGAGCTCCCATGAAAGTCCATGCTCCCCTTGAGCATATGTAAAGTCTACAAAATGATGTTCTAAAAGAAGAATATTACTCTATACATACATCACAAATGACCTTCCTATCACCAATGACTCATACATACATCCATATCCCAACCAAGTGGGGATATACCAAATTTGACTCATCCACCCAACCAAGTGGGGGTATACCAATTTTTTATACATGTCAAAACAAAAATATTACATCATCCATCTTATGCATAGTGGGGTTACAAATTAGGCCTTTTCATGACCTTTACATTAAAATATGTACATGACATATATAACAGAGACCAAATATCTTAAACAAGACCATGATAGTCATAAAAAATTATCATATGATCTACAACATCAGTAGCATCTATCAATTAGCATCCAGACCAGCAACCTATATATGTCCATCATTAAACTATCATCAACCATGTTCTCCCACTGAACCTGTTCCATCTATTCATCTTCAAATCTGATCATTGCATATGTTAGTAAGAGATATCAAAGAATCGTCATCAATCAGATATACATCCAGTTATCAACAAATTTATGAGAACCAATATATTTCCACATGTTATCAATAGAGTGAAACCATCATCAAACAAAGCAAATAATTTACAGAATGATGGCAGACCCCTTTTTCCTGAGTTTGGCCCACTGCTTTCCTTCAAACCAACATATATGCAATTGTGCCCATAGAAACTCGTGTATGTACGTGACTACATTTTATGAAGCTCGTGTATAACCACCTTATTTTGAAGAAAATAGGATTTAACAGTAGGATGATGCAACACCTACTCCCAGCTTTTGTCTGAGATATTCAAATGTCTCTCTGGGCAGTGGTTTAGTAAATATATCAGTAACCTGTTCTTTGGAGGGAACATACTCCAGTTTGACCTTTTGTTCAAGCACTTGTTCATGTAGAAAATGATATTTGATGGGTATGTGCTTGGTCTTGGAGTGCATGACTGGATCCTTTCAAATGTTGATGGCACTTGTTTTATCACATAGAATGGAGATGGGTGGAGTACATGTGATCTGAATGTCTTGCAAGGTTTGCATTATCCAAAATAGTTGTATGTAGCAAGATGGAGCAGCCACGCATTCTGCTTCAACTGTAGATAATGCAATTAAACTTTGTTTCTTGTTGATCCAAGACACTAACCTGGAACCCATATAGAATGCACCACCACTAGTACTTTTTTTGCCATCAACACTTCCTACCCAATCCGCATCTGTATATGCATGAAGTGTAAGATCTGTATCTCTAGGATACCATAAACCAAAGTTCTATGTTCCTTGAAGATATTTGAAAATCCTTTCGACTGCCTGAAGGTGTGTTTCCTTAGTAATTGCTTGGAATCTTCCAACTATTCCCACTGCATGCATGATGTACGGATGGGTACCTGTTAGATAAAGTAGACTGCCAATCATGGATCTGTAAGTTGGTTGATGTACTGTTGTTGATTCATCATTTGATCTAACACTGCATCCTATTACCATTGGGGTACATACTAGTTTAGAATCTTCCATGCGGTACTTTTCCAGGATCTATTTGAGATATTTGGTTTGTGAGAGAAAAATACCATATTTATCTTGTTGAACTTGTACACCAAGAAAATAGGTAAGCTCACCAAGCAAGGACATTTCAAATTCTTGCTACATTACTGAGGAAAAATTTTGACTCATGGATTCTTCATTGCTACAAAAAATGATATCATCAACATACACAACAATTATTAGCAATTCATCAATGTCCATATTTGTATATAGATTGCTATCTGCTGACCCCTTTGAAAAACCCTGTTAGTGGAGATATTTGTCAAGACGGTAATAGCATGCCCTTGGAGCCTGTTTCAGACCAAAGAGAGCCTTTCTGAGTTTCCATACAAGTTTTGCATCATTTCCAAGAATGAATCCTTCTGGTTGTTCAATATAGACTTCTTCTTCTAAGTCTCCATTAAGAAAGGTATATTTTACATCCATTTGGTATACTTCGAATTTCTGAAAACTAGAAAGAGCAAGAAACATTCTTATGGCTTCAAGTCTAGCAACAGGTGCAAAAGTTTCTTCAAAATCTATACTTTCTTGTTGAGCATATCCTTTGCAAATGAGTCTGGCTTTGTTTCTGATAACTTCTCCAATTTCATTCATCTTGTTTTTGAATATCCATTTGGTTCCTATGATGTTCTTATCATGAGGTCTAGGAACTAATTCCCAAGTATTATTCTTTTCAATTTTCTCAAGTTCTTCATTCATGGCCTTGACCCAACATTCATCCTTGCATGCTTCATTTACATTTTGAGGTTCCGTTGAAGATAGTAATGCTACATAGCTTGAGACTTCTATAATAGTTCTTCTTGTCTGCACACCTACCCCTTTTTCCCCTAAAATTTGAGTTTCTGGATGATTTTTCTAAACATACCTGGACAGAGTCTTTTCTTCTACCATTATCTCTTCTTCTAGTACTTCATTGGTTTCTTCTTCAAAATCAGTGTGATTTGATGAGGGATATTGCTCCTCATCTTCTTCATTGTCATAATCTTTGGTTTTTATTTATTTTGGATTCTTGCATGTTTCTTCAACCACAACATCATTACTTTCAATAATTTTCCCAATTCTTTTATTATAACCTTTATATCCTTTACTTCAAGAAGAGTAACCAAGATGAAAACCTTCATCTGCTCTGGGTTCAAACATACCAAGTTTTTCAACATTCCTTTTGATGTAACATTTTCTTCCAAAAAATTTAAAGTATTTACAGTAGGAGTCTTACCATACCAATGTTCATGTGGAGTTTGAGTGTTGTTTACCCAGACATTTGCTTGATTGAGAATAGTGACAAAAACAAATGCAACTTCACCCCATAAGGTTGCAAGAGTTCCAAATTCATCTAGCATAGCACGATCCATTTGTTCAATAGTTCTGTTCATCTTTTCTACCACTCCATTTTGCTAAGGAGTCCTTGTGGTGGAGAACTGCCTTTTTATTCCATTTTGTTCATAAAAATCAAAGAATTCATCCGAGGTAAATTCCCCTCCTTGATCAGATATGAGGCATTTTATTTTGTGATCTGATTCATTTTCAACCAAAACTTTGAAGGATTTTAACTTTTCAAATGCTTCATATTTATGTTTTAGAAGACCTATCCAACACATTTTGGAAAATTCATCAATGAACAATATAAAGTATTCTTCTCCATGAGGTGACTTTTTCCTTGATGGTCCACATAAATCAGTATGAACAAGTTCAAGAGGCTTACTAGCTGACCCTTCCTTTTTGATGAAGTGAGATTTGGTTTTCTTACCGAATTGACATGATTTTCATATAGTATTTTCAGGAATGTTGATATCTAGAAGATCACGAACAACCTAGAATCTGCTTGCTTTTCTTATTGGAGAAAAGCTTAGATGTCCCAATCTTTTGTGCCATAGTGAGTTTTCATCATTTTTGCTTAGATAGCACTGTTGTTCTCCTCCCTTGAGTATGTATAGGTTGTTTGGAGTTCTTGTACCTTTGATCATGGTTTCTCCTATATCAAGCTCACGAACAACACATCCATTTAATCGAAACACTACTTCATTTCCTTGATCACACATTTGACTCACACTCAATAGGTTACGCTTTAAGCCATCAACATACATAACATTCCCAGCTTTAAATTTTTCTTTCAAGAAAACAGATTCCTTACCTTTTATGACTGTAGGAGTGTCGTTTCCAAATGAGACACTCTTTTCCTTTTCTAAGGCATTATATTAGTGTAGTTTTTCTTTGTCACCTGTCATGTGTTTTGAGCATCCATTGTCAATTTACCACTGGTTTTCTTGTCCTTTTGCATACAAGGCTATACCACATCTTTCTGTTTGCGGTTCCTTCTTTCTCCATATTTTGGGATGTAATGGAGTTTGCTCATTTTGAGATATTTTCTGAAATTTACTCCTGCATTCAAGTTCTTCATGGCCAAAGTTGCTACAGATTGAGCATTCTATTTCATTTTCAAGAAGAGAAAAGTTATTATAGGAACTTTTCTTGATCCCTGTCACATTCCTTTGATTTCGTGCTTCTCTAGTCATGATGTTTTTGTAAGCAACACATTGAGTAGCTTTGTGTCCAAAATTATGACATGAGAAACATTGACCATTAAATAAGTTCCTGCGATTATCGAATCTACTGACCTGGTGATTGTAGTTTCTATTGATATTCATTTTTCAAGAAATTTTTCAAGAAAGCTGAGTATGAACCTGAGGTTGGTTGTGGCTTCTGTTCATCCTTAAAGTAAATTGAGCCTGATTTACCTGGTGATCTGCTTTATGCCTTTGTTGATGATTGTCAAATGGTCCACTGCTCTTTGCTGCATCAAGATAGCTTTTAGTGGAGGTTGACGACTTTTATGATTGAGATGCTTCTCCAGTATATCCAAGACCTATCTTTATCATAGGAGAATGCTGCACTTCGACAATTTCATTTAATGTTTCTAATCCTTTAGCAAATCTAAGATTGAGAGCTTTTGTTTTCTCAAGATCTTTTCTTAGACCCACAATTTCACATTCTAGATTTTCATTCTGTTATTGTCTTTCAGCAAGTTGGTATGTCAAGGTATCTATAATCATGTTCTTTTCTTCTACATAGATTTTGAGTTTATAGATTTCTTCATAAAGGTCATCTTCATCTAAAGCATCCAAGAAATCATCATCTTCATAATCCATCAGAAGTCTATAGTCACTACTATTTTCATCTTCATCACTATTTCATAAACCTCCGCCATCTTCATGAGTATAGTAGCTCCTTTTACTTACACTTTGTTTTCTATTCCATTTTGTAGATTCCTTTCCTTTATCATTTTTATCTTTATGAGGACATTTGGTAGCACAATGACTGACTCTACCATAGGCAAAACATTTGAAAGGTAGTTTACTCTGAATCTTCCGGAACCTCATTGATGCTTCTTGACAAAGTTTACTTCCTCTTCTTTTTTTGAAATGTGTCCTGATTCATTGAGTTCTTCTTTTCCTTTTGTTGAAGCTTTAAATGTGGCTTCTCTCATATCGGATGGACCTCCTTTTCTCATCTCAAAGGAAGCTAAGATTACGTGATGCTGTGTCATAGTAATAGTCTATAGATCCCACTTTTCTTTTATGGCAGATACTTTTCATTCAAATTTAGCAGATAAGGATCTTAAAACTTTTTCAACTAAGGTAACTTCCTTTATCTCTTCACCCAGATTCTTCATGCAATTAACAGCCTCATTTACACATAAGAAGTAACTAGCTATACTTTCATCATTTTGCATCTTGAGAGTTTCATATTGAATTATGAGAGTTTGCAGCTTAGCATGTTTTACCTGAGAGTGTCCTTCGTAGCTTAGAACGATTTTGTCCCATATTTCTTTGGCTAATTTGAGCTGCATAACTTTGACAAACTCTGATTGTGATAGACTTCCCAATAATGTATTGACAGCCTTGGCATTGGTTTCATATTTCTTTTTACCTGTCGTATCTGTAGGAATTGCTGATGGAAATGTATATCCTCCTTCTACGATCTCCTAGACATCTGTTCCAAGAGATTGAAGATAGGCTATGGTTATTACCTTCCAATAAACAAAGTTTTTCCCATCAATATTGGTGATCTGATGGATCCCCCGCTTTCTTGATTACTCGTGATGATGGATCTTCCTTCAAGCAATCAAGCTTCTCCTGAAGGACCTACTTTGATACCAATTATTGGGAATAATACTGAGAGGGGGGGTGAATTAGTATTATCAGATCAATAATTTAATTTTCAAAAAGTAATTTGTATACGCTACTTCATCTCAGTGAACTACCATGTATATGCAACTATACTTAATGCAACCAACGTATATGTAAATATCTTTAGATTTACCCAAATTATCATGTAACGAACTTTAGTCAGTATATCAAGAATTCGTTAGATAGTGCAGTAAAAGCAGAATAAAGCATCACACATAAGCAACTCACAAGAACACCAAGATATAAGGTGGAAATCAAATGTGGGTAAAAACCACCTATTGTTGTCATCTCTATCTTCTTTTAATAATAAGAAAATTATTTTTAAAATTTTTGTACTGGTGTAGGCTTATACCAGTATGCAGGCTTCTACCTGCAAAAGGCTACAACCTTCTCTCATTCTCCAGCTTCTACTGGAAAGGAGCTACAACCCCCTAGCTCTTGTACTAGCTGATATGTTTACTAGCACGTAGGTGCTGGCCTATAGAAGGCTACAACCTTCTTTTTTATACCAAGGACCACGTTTCATAATTTCTCAGACTAGATCCATTAACAACATCATTCAATCGTCAAATATATCTGCATCAGCCAATCTCCTTTTGAACCAAACACAACATAATCAATCAATCACTTTGAAAACCCATCAATCTAATCATTCATAATGCTATCACCCAAATATAGTAACCGAAACCCAAGCCAGAACCCAGAACACTGCAACAAAAAATAGAAGCAACTAAAACATATTTTATGAAGTATACGCTACTTCCATGTGTCGAACTTGCATGCATATGTGCTTTCCTCAGAGCGAAACAACGTACAAATCTGCAAATCAAATTTATGATGTATACACCACTTTGATATGCAGAACCAGCTTGTATATGCTTCTTTTCTAAAGTGAACCTGCGTACAGATCTATAAATGATGATTTAAACATTACAACTATTCCAGACTTCAGTCATACCCATATCATCATATTTACAGACTACAACATGTGCCAGTTATTCAGATACATGATCAATCCACATAATGATAATTCACTTCAACCCTTAAGATCCTAATACATCATCAGATATTATCCTTCATCAAATGTTAAGATTCTTCCTTGGTTTAGATTGAGCACAACACCATAAGCCAATAACCTACATATTAGATCTCACACTTCATCAAATATTCGATACTTGCACACTTTGGCCTAATGATCTTCTCCTCCTTTCATAGTTTTAGGCCTTTGTCAATACCATGGACCAAAAACACTTAGGACGAATACCTTGGACCAAATACCTAGGGTCAATACCTCGGACCAGATACCTTGGACCAATACCATGGATCAAAATACCATGCACCAAATACTTTGGACCAAAAATTTAGTTTTCCAAGGTATACGCGATTTTACTTCTATGAAAGTGCATGTGTACATATACGCAAGTTGTATACATTGAAATTGCTTGTATACATAGCTTGGTCAATGGTGAACCTGGGTAAACCTCTCTTTCTTCATTCTGTGAAGATTGATCTGTCACTCTTTGCTATTTACCTGCTATATTGTGATCTTTCATCTAAGTGAGTTGCCTTCTAAACAGATTCCTTGAAGCTACCCTGCATTTCATCACATCTGTAAACACTACTGTCATGCATTCTGTCACATCTAGTATCTCTTCTGTAGATTCATCTAGTTACAATATACAAGTGAGTTGTTCTGCTATAAGTGGGCTACCATCACGTACAACACATACATCATAATGCCAACACATGCATGAGTTTCTAATGAGGGAATCTGCAGTTAACTGGGGTAAATTAGTTGAGTGCATGCATGCATCAACTAACTGTTAACTCTCTATTAGTTCCTCAAACAATTTGAAACCAATTTAACTGGACTTAACTTAGTAAACTAAGTTAACTAATTACAACTCAAATATAACTCAATCTTATTTCCTTAATTTAAGGGATAAGTCTTGCATGAATTCAAAAAGACGTCTAACATCAATTTCTCCAACTAATTAATTTGAAATGAATGAATTAATTATTTCCAAGTAGTTGTTAAGACTAAATTCAATTTTAATTCACAACTCAATTCAAGGAAAAATTAAATTCAAATATTCTTGTTGCCATATTTAAACAATCCCTCTCAACAAGAAAGGGATTATCTGCCACCTGATCTTGTCTTTATGGAATTTGAATTTACACTTTGACAATGCCTTTGTAAAAATGTCAGAATCTTGCTCATCTATCAAAATATACTGCAGCAACATGATCCTCCTCGCCACATAGTCTCTAATATGATGTGAAAATCCATGGGCAACAAATCTTTCCTTATACTTCTTCACACTACCATTACCAGCTTGCTTTACTTTGTAAATCTAATGTGAACTCACAACTAAGTTGTTCTCTGGTCTCAGAACCCCGTCCCAAACACTGTTACGAACTATGGAGTCATACTCCTCCACCATAACATCAACCCAAACTGGCTGTTGCACTGCTTCCTCAAAGGAAGATGGCTTGGTCTCAACACATTCCCTAGCAAGGGCCATGTATCTAGTGTACCTCTTAGGTGACCTCTGTTTGCACTAAGAAAGTGGTGCTCCCACATTCTCTCTCACATCCTCGAACAATATGTCAACTTCTATTGTGCGCTTCCATCCATCTTTAGAAGACTATACTTGAGTGGATGTCTACACTCCGGGAACATCTGCATGTGGCTGTTCCACATCAGTGTGCGTCTCCTCCTCCTCAGGAACTGTTATCACTCAGGTTTTCTCAGATTTTGTAAGAAAAGGGAAAGGAGGTCGAGGTAACCACAAACTAATCTTTTAGATACAGATTCTAGCCAATTAGCATCCAGAGAGGGCTCTCTCTTTAAGTTTTAGCTTTGTTTTGAAAGATATTAGGCTAGTTATGAGGTTTAGGAGTTTTGTTTGAGTTTGGGTGGTGAGATTAAATAGCAGAGGGGTAGGACCGGCTAGTTTAGGCCATTGGGCTAATAGAGTCAAGGAAGATGGCTTAATTGGACTAGGTATCTTAACAAATGATGGTTTTACAAAGAAATATGGTCAGACAGGGAACAAACAAAGGTTTGGAATAAATGGAGTGGTTTCAGAAAGGGTGAAGAGTAGTTAAGAATCCTCCAACCTATTTGAAAAGGGGCTTCAATTGATTAGTAATAAAGAGCAGTTAAGTATTCTTTAAATAATAATCAAAGTGACAGGACTAGAAAATAGGAGCAATCAGGGTTTCACTATTAATCCTAATTCAGAAGAAAACATGGAGAATAATAGTGGTTGAATACAGAGTGTAATCAAGCATATTCCGAATTACTCCTTTTTGTTTATCATTCAGATATGAAACATAGATGATATAAGGAACAAGAAAAACTTTAAAACACAAGGTATAGAGGACTTATTGATCCATTGTTTGAATCAAAAAATCTATGGAAAGTCCTTTGCCTCAATTCTTTATCCAGCAAGCCATACGAAATTTGATCCAATCAGCACT
The DNA here is from genome assembly GCA_000404065.3 of Pinus taeda. NCBI lineage: Eukaryota > Viridiplantae > Streptophyta > Pinopsida > Pinales > Pinaceae > Pinus > Pinus taeda. The sequence continues at coordinate 286,330 of APFE030388502.1, read as the reverse complement.
TTATTCCAAAAAAAAAAATATTACAGAAATGTATATGAATCCACCCTCAATACTCCAATTGAGGGAGTATTTATACAAAATATTTTACACAAAATATCTCATAACAGAGTGAGATATATTCTTGTGATGACTAATCACTTTTACAAAAAAATAGAGACAACTAGTCTCGAAGATAGGAGAAAAGTAAACTGTTGTTGTGCTGTTCCTATTCTCGCTGAGTGTGCTAGAGGCAGGGCCTAGAATTTGGCTTGCTGATGTCTTCTATAGTAACTCTGTGCTAGATTCCCTGCTTTGACTGATACTCTTTACCTGCTCTGATACACTTCGACCTATTTTGATCCCTGTTCACCTTTGTTCATCTTACTATGGTAAATAGCCCAAAATTTACCTTTAACCAAAGATAAAATTTACAAAATTTCTAACATGTCGCCCCACAATTTTTTTTCTGAAAATTTGTGGTTCTGAAGTTTCCTCAGAGTTTCATCAGTCTCTATATATTTGAAAAAGTTAGGCTAAACTGTGAACAAGTACTTTACCTCATGCTCAATATAGAATAATTTCTCTAAGATGTCATAGAGAACTTGGCCTGTGGGGAGTGCTTCTATTCCTGATGCACTTGTTGATGAGCTTGCTTGTTTTCTAGCATACTTATTCTACTTGTCTACATAATCAATATGCTTCATTAATCTATCATTAATGACCAAAGGACTTGGTAGCCCTTTATTCTGCGAAATTGTGAACTTCTGCATAAAAGAATTAATTTCCACCTGCATATCTTAGCAGCTTCTCTCTAAGTTTTGCATCAAATTTCTCTTGGTCAGAACCCTTTTGATTTCCAAAATTGTGTCTATCCTATCTGAGATGCCAAGTACTTCCAGTTTTTCTTTATTTCTGTTATTCAAAAAATGTATAAGCTTGTTGGCTTAATTTGGCATTTTATCTAACTATGCTTTTGTCTGTTGAATTGCTCCCTATGCTGCTTTAACTAAATCAATCTGTTCATAGATCACTTAGATAGATTGCCACACATCATTTATAGATTGAATGATGTTGGCCCAAAGGATTTTCGTGATCTCTGTGAGGGGATTTTTGAAAGTGAGATATTTTTCTAATGTTTTTACTTTATTTTCTAAAGGTTTGATCTCTCTCATTTTTTCCACAACATTTATCTTAGAGATATTAAAATCTGTTTCCATTTTAGCCAACTGTTCTTTTGCCTATTTTAAACACTTTTAGCATCATTTCTTACATTGCCTTTATCAGTTCTTCTATGCTCAAATTGGTGCTGCTACCTAGTGTTGTTCCTACTGCAACTGTGCCTATGATCACCTCTGCTGTGGCTGCTGGGACGTTTGGAGCTAAGACTATCCCAAGTGTAGACGGGATTGCTATTGAGACTATGGGAATTACCTCAGGACGCTGAGAGGTTGACTCTCCCTGCTTGTCCTTTAGTGCATTTTCTAAAGCTTTCTCTATGTCATTCAATCTTTCATTTAGTTTCAAGAGTAGGTCCATCATCTCTTCTTCAGATTTCTATTTAATAACCTTACCACTCTATGGGTGCCTTGAAGGAGGTAGCTTTAGCTGTTTCCTCAGGGCAGCAATGTCTTCTACTTTCTTCTTGATTAGTGCTTCGATGCCTTTAGCATCTTTTGGATCATGTCCCAAACTGATGATGATTTCTTCTAATGATTTTATTCTGTTACCGTTAGCCAGGGAAGAGGCTTTCTCCAAGTGTAGTTGAGTAGTTGTATTGTCCAAGGAGTTTTGTAGCTAGTGGGCCACCATTGCTTTGCTAGCCAATGTGGAATAGACTATTTCTCCAATCTGCTTATGAAGTTCAATCTGGTCCATAGGAGGAATATCTTTAGAAAAGACCTCTAAATTTGTTCTGATGTAATCTACTATTGACTGAGGTTGTTGCACCTTTGGCTTGAAGTAACTCATTATCATCTTTCCTTCTTTAATGTCATAGGCTAACATTAGCCTTTGCCGATTTGTGGGGGCCATTGTCAAATATTCATTGTACATTTGAATCCTTACTGGGTCACTCCTGGCCTTTATTTTAGTGAATTTCTTCTTAATATATGAGGCATGTTTACTTTGTGGCCTGAGGGACGACACTTCGCACTGTCTTGTCTTTCTAGCTCTTGCCTATGTGAGCTAGTGGATGTTCTTCCTACTGTAAAAGTTTGTTGACTTGCTGCTCTTTCTTCTCTCTGGCTATCTACAGTCTCTTCAATCATTTCCTCTTCTGACAGAGGGTTCAGTCTTTGTCTTTTGGCCCCAAGCTCTCCTATAGGTCCACTAGTGGGGGTAGTGATTTCTCTGTCACTCTTTTTATTTCTTTCCTCATTTAGAGGAGTTTGCAAAATCGGGCTTTCTACTACATTAGTTTGGGTTGGAGGAGTTGGCACTTGACCTTGTTTTTTGGAAATTCCAGGCTAATCTACCATTATAGACTATTTTGTGGTCTCTATTTCCTTGCATTTGGGTGTTTCTGTGGCTGGTATGTTGGCTTCCTGTGGGAACTGTTGAGAAGTTCCAGCAGTGGATGTGCCATTTGCTGATTTTTAAGACAATTTGAATGATACCTGCCCAAAAGAATCAAAGTCAAGGGTTTTTTCAAGATCTCTCATAGCATTTTCCATATTGACCTGCTCACTAACCTCTTCAACTAGGTTTCCCTCTATCCATTCATCCAAGTTTGCAAACTACTCAATTTTTGGGATCCTATGATGAATATAAGGGGATAATTTGTTCTTTGTCCTTCTGTCACATATAAAACTATTGGAGTCATATGGTACCCACCTAATACTCTTTCATAGTCTAAGGTGATATTCTAGAATTATTTCAACTTTTTTCCATGCATCCCTATTATTGATGACAAAAGGCCCTAGCTGGTTTTTGATTCTTAGATGAGCTTTTTCCTTGGCACCAAAAAAATGGACTAAATCTACATTTATGATTTTCTTGAAATACTCGAAGGCAAACAATCTCATTGGAACATACTTGGGTAACTTAAAAGGGCAAAGTTCACACCCATACATCCTAATTTCTGTGTGATTTTTGTATAGGTACTAGTCACCTATCCTGTACTGCTTAGAGAGCTAGAGAATTTTCTTCATGTCATGATTGATTTTGGGAGGGGAAACTCCTATCAACAAAGAGGTTGCTAGATGTACAAATAGTTCAATGAACTGATTATAAGTGTAAGGGTACTCAATGGTATTGTGGAAGATTGAACTCCACAAGGTGACAGATCTAGGATTTCGTTTGGTGTCCAGTTTCTTCACAGGGAATGGAAAGTTATCTGACTGATAATATAACATGAGATGGTATATGAAAGAGGTATATTTGAAAACTCCTTCCCTTTCCAAATTCAGGAACTGGTCATAGATTCTGTTGGCTATATAAGAAACATAGTCATATCTGACAGCAGGGAGCTGTCTTGGAGTAAAGATTGATAGTAACACTAAGATATTATCATCAACATATTCACTGGAGTTAAATCCCATTATCAGGGATATCATATCAAAAATGAGTCTTTCAGTTTTAGTGAAGCAAGTTTGCAGATAAGGAGGTGGACCTTTGGACTGGTAGTTTGGTAACATGAAGGTTTGAGCAGTGCGGTTTATTTCTGATTGAGATAACTGAGGGGATTTTTCAAGCAAATATGCCATGGAAAGAGGGGTGAGGGGCTGACTGGAATGGAATTGTATCATTTCCTTGATGGACTGAGTAGTTATGCAAAAGACGACAGTTTGGAATGGGGACATAACAACTCTCTGGTTGGGATCATAATTAGCACAACATTGATGAATTATGTCTGGGAAAACATAGACTGAGGGGAGGAAATACATGGGAAGGTTAGATTTCCATAGTCAAAAAATGTCAGACTTATTCAGATAACTATCTCTGATTTGGTAGATGATCTTAAGATGGTTACTATCACCAGATAAGTCTTTTATCTAAAAGTATTTATCGGCTAGAGGCAGATAATCTGTCTTTATGAGGAGAGTTCATGGGTGTGACATTGAGGGCTATGGGGGTTTCCATTTTTGGTTCTTGTGGATTCAAAAATTAAATTCAGACTTTCTATGAGAAAATAGACCAAATTGCAGGTTTAGGACGTTATATGGTGACCACAGACTCTCCTAGAATTGAAATTTTGCTCTTTTTTGTTTGAATTTTTAGTAGAAAACCGAAATTAGAGGGTTGCAGGGTAAACTGGATAAATACCTGTGTTAAGGGAGTAAACCATACAATGGAAGGTTGGATGATAGGCTGCGAAGCACGTCGCTATAGTTTTCTGATCAGGTGGTGGTTGGGAAACTGGAACAGTGGACTCGAATGTTATTTTGCATGGGAGCACGGGACACAACAACTACAGTGAAAATGACACTTTCTTTATTTATTTAACAAACTGAAGTTGGCGGGTTTTTCTTTAGATTTATCGGGTGGATGACGCAAGTGGGATGTGATGTTTTGTCACTTGTGGAGGGTGGTAAGCGGTTTGTATTTCACCGCTTTTGAGGCTGGGCGATTTTGGGTTGGGGGCAAACGAGCATATGGGCTGTGCGACGCGTGGCAAAGGTACAGGCGGAAAACCACCTGGTGATCGTGAGTTAAGGCATGGTCACCAGGGGGGCTGCGATATTGTCATCGAACATTGGATTAAAAAGGAGTGGTCAGATGACAGACGGGCATTGGAGACGGTGGAACTTTATATGTGGCGGGTCTGATATAATCAACAATGTTTTAATCATATCGGGGTCAATACGATTGGTCGGGGGTGGCTATTAATTAACCTAGAGGGTTAATTAATCCCATATAGTGGGGTGGGGAATTAAGCCTCTTAACGAATTATAGTTTAACTCATTAATCCTCCACTAAAAGAATATTATGGTTGTATTCAACCAGGGGCGAGATATATAAAATGTCGGGGATTTGTATAGTTAAATAATATGGGAATGGGTTAATGTTTTTTTCAGGATTTATATAATAGTAGTTAAAAGTTAATATGAAATAAAGTGAAAGTGAGTGCTAAGTAAATGTTTAAAAATTTACATTAAAACTTAGGCTAAAATGGGAAAATGCGTTTTTCTGGTGATATTATGTATTTTCCTAAGTAAAGTAGGAATTTACTTAAGAATTTTTTTATGAAATGAAATGAATGATTAATGGATGTTTCTAAGTAATTAGGCTCTTAAATCATTGGGCTGAGGGTTCGGTCCCTCCAAAAGTTAGAGAAATGCTCTGAGCCCCTTTGATTTTCAAATACCTTAATACTTTAGGGGAAATTAGTGAAATCTTTAGGGGAAAAATGTGAATGGAAGTTAATTATTTGACCTTGTCTTGCTTGAACTGGATCAAGTGTAATATCTTCTTCACACTTGTGATAAAAGTAAAAGTTAACACATTTAGAGACATTATTCATCACAAGTATCATTCTGTAACACCATCTACTTACCCTACCTACTTTAACCTAGCATTTTTTCCTTCCTTATTTGGTTGCACTTAGATTGGCAAACCCTTATCAATCTTCTTTTTCTTTACATAGCAAGACTACCTAAGTCTACACTTATTACATGCAAGGGCTCGGATTAAACTGTTGAGCTCCTTTTATTTACTCTACCTATCTACTTATCTACCAAGATTATGATGTTTGGCCAGATATTTATTCTCTATCTGTAAAGCATGAAATTCGAATATGAACTAGCCAAGCTTGAGTTGTTTGACTATTCATCAATTGTGGCATAAGTTAACAAGCTGCACACAATTGCTTATTACAGAAAATGAAATAGTAGTGGCATTTAGACTTGCACACTTTCTTGTTCTATTTTTGTTTGGGGTTCATTTCTTTCACTTTTTTGACCATTTTATTCTTTTTACCCTTTGATGTTTCTTTTAGGGTATACCCTCTTTACATTTTTTAATTTTTTTGATTTTTTGAAAATATGGAAAATCTTTGCAACCAAAAAAGGTATGAACATATTACAGAGCTCATCAAGTTAATCATGAAATATGACACCTATTGGTATAGGTTTATAACACTGGCTCCACTTAGGGATGGCTTTTCCTAGTGGAAATTCAAGAACAACAGGTCAGATGGCCTTCTAAATGAGTTTGAATGTGCTCTGATATATCCTTCTACTGGTTACTTTATTGTATATATGACAGTAACACTTTTGAAGCTTAGGTCCTTCTCTTTGGGCTTCAACTCTAGCAAGTTACTATCCAATCCAAACTGTGACATTACCAGGGATATAGTATGTACATGTTAAAGTAAGAATATTTTAAAAAGTTGGATCAAAGTAATGTTTTAGAATCTGACCATTAATTGGCCCTTCTTCTGTTTTTGTATCATCTAGGTTCTTCAAAAATAAGTATTGTTCCCTTGTAAGGCCTGGATAATAAAAGGTCCCTTCCATAGGAAGTCAAACTTCCCATGTATTCCTTCGTCCTCTCTCCTGGAATCCCATCTTAAAATTTTGTCTCCAAGGTAGAAATCTTCTACCTTGGTTCTTTTATCAAATATTTTCTTAAGTTTCTCTTGTACTACTTAGGATCTTTGGTACACTTCTTCTCTAGTCTGCTGCAAATGGATGGTTTGGTTAATTCTCCTTTGAATATCATTGGGATCCACTTGAGCTTCCTAAAGTAGCTTCATTACAGGAACTCCTAAGGATGAAGGAAATACAACCTCCATACCATAAACTAGTTCCAATAGATTTCTTTGTAGTGAGTCTATCTGCCCATAATGCATTAGTAAGTTTCTTGTGCCAATTTTTCTTGTTTTCTTCCAATAATTTATTAATGATATTAATTAGACTTTTATTGGAAGATTTAACTATACCATTAAATTTAGGGTAATAGGCTGTGGAATGGCCTAAAGTGATGTGGTATTTGTTACAGAAACTTATCATTTTCTTGGATTTGAAGGCAGTAGTATTATTAGTTATGATTTTTTTAGGACAACCAAATCTGGACAGTATGTTGGTTTCTAAGAACCCTATAATGGCTATGTCATTTTCTTGTTTGGAAGGAATGTCTTCTATCCATTTGGTGAAATAGTCTGTGGCAGTTAGAATCCATTTATGTGGGCCAGAAGAGGGAGGCTGGATTTCTCCAATGAAGTCCAGACCCCATTATTGGAAGGGCTTTTTAGTGGAAATTGGTCTCAGGGGTAAAGGTAACAGTTTCCTTTTGCCTTTGAAAATTTGACATTTGTGGCAAGCAGTGACAAATTTCTTTACATTAGTGAACAAGGTTGGCCATAAAATCCAACCCTTAGGATTTTGTCTGAAGATGATTTCCAGTAAAGGTGTCCACCATAGTCTCCTGCATGAAATTCTTTGAGAACCTTGTCAGCTTCTTCTTTTACTAAACAATTCAATAGAATACCTTCATGATTTTCCAAAAAATAACATTATATATAATACAAAATTTTGATGCTTTCATCTTTAAAAACCTTTTCTTTGTTCTGGATAACCCTAGAGAAGCCTGCAGGTTTAATAGTACATAAATTATATCAGCATACCAAGGTGAATATAAGAAGGCGAGGCTAATTTGTGGATTCACCATCTCCTGTTCATTATCTAGTTCATTAATATCCAAGGCTTGGCAATTTGTTTCAGTCATGAGTTTGCCAAACCCTGTCCTTTTATAAACTTTGTGGATTTCATTTCAATATCATACTACAATATCGTAGTAATCCATTTACCTCGTTTGCCTTCAATTCCATCCTGGGTCAATATGTCTTTGACAACAACATTTGGTACATAGGCTATTACATGGGAGTACAATATGTAGATTCTAGAGTCTTTAATAGCTTTCACAAGTGAATAAGCTTTTTTTCCATGATTTTGTACCTTAATGGTGCATCTCTTAGTGATTTACTAAAAAAGGCTATGGGTTCCTGACATCCTTGATCATACTTTTGTAGTAAAACAACTGTTATGGTGTGTTTTGATGCAAATGAAAATATTATGAAGTATCTATTAAACTTTGGACTTGTCAGGACCGGTGTTCTAGTCAAAGCCATTTTAATTTCTTCAAATGCTTATTTGGTTTCTACTGTACATTTAACCTTTGAATCCTTTTTCAACATATTATTCAGAAATCTAATTAATTCAGCTAGGTTAGATATAAATCATCTTAAAAAGTTAATATTTCCTAGGAAAGCTTGAAGTTCTTTGACATTTCTAGGGTGGGGTATCTGCAGAATGGCTTCTACTTTGGCAGGATAAATTCTAATGCCATCTTTGGAGATGATATGGCCCAAGAGTTTGCCTTCTTCTAGACCAAACAAGGACTTTTTAGGATTTAGAGAAATGCCATATTGTTTGCATTTTAAGAATACTTGTTTAAGATGATCTAAATGTTGCTGATCTGATTCAGAAAAAATAGTCAGGTCATCTAGTTATATAACTAATAAATCATGAATTTCTTTTGCAAATGCTATGTTCATTGCTTGTTGGAAAGTTGCTCTTGCATTCTTAAGTCCAAATGGCATTTTAACATACTTGAATGCTCCCCATGGTGTTGTAAAAGCAATTTTTTCCTGGTCATCATGATGAATCAGAATCTGGTTATTGCCTGAGAACCCATCCAAAAGTAAAATCCTAGAAGCATCTACCACCCTTTGTAAACTATGATCCATCTTAGGTAAAGGGTAATTGTCCTTCAAATAAACCTTATTTACATTTCTTAAATCAATGGATAGCCTAATTTCTCTAGTCTTTTTCCTAGTAGGTACTAAATTAGATACCCACTCTAAAAATCTAATAGAAGCAATTATCCCTACTTCATACATTCGTTTGATTTCTTTTTCAATTAAAGGAAGTAGTATAGGGTTAATTCTTCTGAGATTTTGTTTGAATGGTTTTTTATTTTTCCTTAGAGGTATTGTATGTTGAATTATAAAGGTATCATAAGATTTCAGGTCTTCATAGCTCCAGGCAAAGACATCTTAGAATTCTCTCATTAATTCAACATATTTGAGCTTTTGATCAGGGGGCAAAGATTGGGATAATTTTACCATTTTCAGATTTTCTTTAGTTTCCAAGTTATAATCCTCAATGTCTACTTTTAGAGGTTACATCTTGGGTTTCTTTGGGATATCATTAAAATCAAAGATATTTTCCAAAGGAGTTAATCCTTTGGGTAATTGATTATCTTTCAAATTAATAACTTCAGATTCTCCTTCAATAATTTCATCAATGTCGATTTCTTTGAGATCCTGCATTTCTTTATTGGTAAATTTTGTTGGATGGAGCATTTGAGTTGCAATTTCTACTGAAATTTCTGTTTCTATCTGATTTATTTGATTTAACTCACTAACAGTATCTATATCTATATTAGTGCTAGAAAAATCTTCTTCTAGGGTTAAGAAATTGTTAATCTGACTATCATCGTCAAACACTTGCCATTTCTTTACATTGTCAGGTATGGCTGGCCTACATCTAATCTCAGCTGTGAACTGATGATTAGGTTCAAATGGTAATTTACAGGTGTTGGCAAACATTGCCAGGCTATGAGCTTGCAAATTATGTTTTCTTGGGATTTTAGCAAGCTGAGTTTCTAGAAATGTATTGAGAATCTCAATCATTGTTCCTCTGTAAGATCTTAATCGGGGATAATTTGTGAGAAAATTCCCTTTTATCTATTGAATTACTAAATCATAATCTCCTAGAACTGATACCCTAATTGCCCCTAAACTTTTGAATAGTTTAAGACCTAGCAACAGAGCTTCATATTCAGCCATATTATTAGTGCATCTAAAGCTTAATATGTAGGCATGACCTTCAGCATGATCATTTTCAAGATTGTGCACCCAAATTCCTACTCCTGGTCCTAATTTGTTTACTCAACCATCAAATTCTAAGTACCAAAGGATCTCATGCTCATAGTTGGTATCAGGAGTCTCAGGGATTTGTTTAATAGGAAGATCTAGTTTTTTGGTTTCATTGGGTTTCTCTTGAGTATCTGATATATCATTGTTCCCAGAAAATTCTTGAATTTGAACATTAGACCTTTCATTTGGAAGTTCTTATTGTTCAACTACTAAAACTTTTACTTCATTCGAAGAATCAATTTCAGGATTGTAGAGAATGAAAGAATCCATATCAGAGTGAATGGAGTAGATATGGAAATTTTGAGGTTTCTCCTGGCTACTTACCGCATATTTCATTAAATTTTCTCTGTACAGTTTCTTAGGTTGACCAAATACTGAAATCGTAGCATAAGACATGTCTAATTGGATATATCCTTGAATCTTTGCACCCCAAGATCTAGATAATAACATACCATACTTTGGTGGAATATCAGCTACTACTATGTCCATTAAGATGGTTTTGGCAGGATATTGGACTAGTGATACACATAAGTCTTTGATCAATCCTAAACATCTGACCTGACTAGAATCAAAAGAAAATAGGTCTTTGTATGGCCTGGTGATATCTAGGTCTAATTTCTCCATTACCAATTTAGGCATTAAGTTATGAGAAGCACCAGAATCAAACATGGCATTATGAAGTATTTTATCATGTATGTTGAAACTTACATAGAAAGGATGAACTCCTCCATCTACTGATTTTCCATTTACCTCAGGGCCAAAAATCAATTCAGGCTGGTCATCAAAAACATTTACTGAATCTTCATTCACAGAAATTTGGAGTGATCCACTGTTTTGACTTCTGTAAACATCATGTTTAACTAATTCTAAGAATGGAACAACAATTTTTAATTTGCCTACTTTAGTCTCAAGATTAAAAGGTTTTTCAGTTTGAGTTCTTGTATTTCAGACAGTTGGATTCTCTTTTTTTGTTGTATTTTCTGTGTTTCTCTCCTTTTTAGGAATGGGGTTATGGGTTGAAGTTGTTTCCAAATCAACTTCTGCAGGTTCTTTTATGTTTCCTTTGGGAGGAATAGAAATGGAAGATTCTCTGTTATCTGGTTGATTATCGGATACATCCTCAATAATTGGGTTATTTGGATTAGGATTATTTCTAGAAGAATATGTACAGGGGTGGTATTGATCTTACCTTTGTTGGGTTGTTTTGTATTTTTTTGTTTGTTGGTTTTAGGAACATCTATTTTTCTGCTCAGATTTTATTGTTTGTGGACTTCATAAATAGCTATATCATATCCCTCTCTCAAGTCAAATGATTCACTTGACTGAGTTTGGAATTGTTTAAGCATGTGAGCTTTTTGATCTTCTTGGGTCAAGAAAACTTGTTGTCCATTGTTAAGTCACATCAAATTAATTTGAGTGTCCTCTATTGGTTCATCAGAAGTTGAGGCTTCAACATAATTTTCCTGGAATGGGGGCCTAATGTTTCGGTGAGGTCTTATTTTTTCAATATTAGGATTTTGGTTCTTCCTGAAATTTGGATTTCTACCAGTATTGCTTGGTTGATAATCCCAAGGGGATTTTCTCTCGATTATTTCTACTCTATCTGCAAGCCTATCCATTCCTTTAATAATAGCATCTAATTTATGTTCAAAGGCAGAAGGTTCATCTTTAAAAGGTATCCTCCTTTCAGCTCTGGCTCTAGCTCGTTTAGATATTAGGTTGGCTTCAACACTGACAGCTATACTTTGCATCTCTTCTAAGGTTTGAGGAGCTCTTTCCTTAAGTTGGCATGCCATATAAGAATCAAATCCATCAGGGAATTTGATCAATGCTAAATCTGGAGGAGGTCTAAGATTTTGAGGGATAGCATTGTAAACATTATTGGACCTGGTGTAGTAATCTTGGATAGTTTCTTGGGTGCCTCTTTTCATATTTTCATATTCTGATAAAATGTGGAGAGGATCTTTTTTCTTTTCCCATCTATTAAAGAATGTCTAAAACAGAGCTTGTAGGTCAGTAATACTATTTGCAGGAAGGGATCTAAACCAAGTTCTAACATTTCTAGTCAAACTTTGTACAAATACCCTCATTCTGACATCATCAGCATCAACCTCATATATTTCAAAATAGTCGGTCATTTTCTTGGTGTGTTGTTGAGCTGTGTAAGTGCTAGTGCCATCAAAAGGAGTGATCTTACTCTGATATTCTTGGGGCATAGCCCTTGGGTTAGCAGGTAAGTACAAAGGAGTATACCTGTTTGCCATGGTTGCAAGAATAGATGTGACAACTGGTGTGGTCGGGATGATAATGGGAATGTGAGTTGTGGATGGAGGGGTGCAAGGAGTACCTTGAGGTTGGGAAGTCTGAGGTGTTGATGATGAACTTGGAGAGGTTGTAGTGATTACAGAAAGGTTTGGTGTTCCTTCAGAGGTAAGCTCTGACTGAATGGAGTTATGCAAATGTCTGTCAAGGTGTGAAGTGACAACTTCAAGTTGCAAATATTCAATAAATATTGGATCATGAACTGTGTGGGCTAACCCATATTCTGAAAAGGTTACAAATAAAGAGGTCTCAAACCACTCATCAAAAGGTTTGTCCTCAAGGTAAATCCACTTCACAAGACAAGATCTTGATCTGTATAGATGTCGAGAACTAGCAGAACTACCCTGGCTCTCTTACCTCCTTAAAATCCTAGGAATCAGATTAGGATTTTCGAACACAGGTGGTGGATTTTGATCAGGATTAGATCTGGTGTAACGAATCCTTTCTGAAGCCAGGTTTCTAGGTACATTTTTGGGTTTTCTTTCTCTAAATGGGTTTGATAATACAACTTTAACAATCACTTCAAGAAGCTTTTAGATATGGGTTTGAACTTTCTTAAAGACTTATTTGAAAAGAGGAACTAATCAAGTATTTGAAACCAAATGTACAATCTATAAGCTAGACCGGAGATAGAGTAAAGCAGCATTCATTTACTTCTGCAATTGAAAAGCAAAATCATTTCAAAGGCTACCTGGCTAACTTTAGGCTCCGTCTGTATCTTAGAAAGTAGAAAATGGTAACAAACAAATTATTCAGTTCCCCAGCAGAGTTGCCACTGTGTTATCTCTCAGGTTTTCCCAGATGTTGTAAGAAAAGGGAAAGGAGGTTGAGGTAACCACAAACCAATCTTTTAGATACATATTCTAGCCAATCTACATCTAGATAGTGCTCTCTCTTTAAGTTTTAGCTTTGTTTTGAAAGATATTAGGCTAGTTATGAGGTTTAGGAGTTTTGTTTGAGTTTGGGTGGTGAGATTCAATAACAGAGGGGTAGGGTTGGCTAGTTTAGGCCATTGGGCTAATGGATTCAAGGAAGATGGTTTAACTGGACTAGGTTTCTTAAAAAATGATGGTTTTACAGAGCAATATGGTCAAACAGGGAGCAAACAAAGGATTGGAATAAATGGAGTAGTTTCAAAAGGGGTGAAGAGTAGTTAATAATCCTCCAACCTATTTGAAAAGAGGATTGAATTGATTACTAATAAAGAGCAGTTAAGTATTCTTTAAATAATAATCAAAGTGATAGTACTAGAAAACATGAGCAATCAAGGTTTCACTGTTTATTCTAATTCAGAAGAAAACATAGAGAATAATAACATTTGAAGACAGAGTGCAATCAAACATATTCCGAATTACTCATTTTTGTTTATCATTCAGATATGAGACATAGATGATATAAGAAACAAGAAAAACTTTAAAACACAAGGTATAGAGGACTTATTGATCCACTGTTTGATTCAAGAAATCTGTGGAAATTCCTTTGCCTCAATTCTTTATCCAGCAAGCCATACACAAATTTGATCCAATCAACACTTTATTCCAAAAAAACGAATATTACAGCAATGTATATGAATCCACTCTCAATAGTCCAATTGAGGGAGTATTTATACAAAATATTTTACACAAAATATCTCATAATAGAGTGAGATATATTCTTGGGATGACTAACCACTTTTTACAAAAAAATAGAGACAACTAGTCTCGAAGATAGGAGAAAAGTAAACCGCTATTGTGTTGTTCCTATTCTTGCTAAGTGTTCTGGAGGCAGGCCCTAGAATTTGGCTTGCTGTTGTCTTCTATGGTAACTCTGTGTTGGATGCCCTGCTTTGACTGCTACTCTTTACTTGTCCTGATACAGTTCGACCTATTTTGATCCCTGTTCACCTTTGTTCATCTTACTATGATAAATAGCGCAAAATTTACCTTTTACCAAAGATAAAATTTACAAAATTTCTAACATGTCTTCCCACCATTTTTGTTCTTGCAATTTGTGTTTCTGAAGTTTCCTCAGAGTTTCATCAGTCTCTGTACATCTGAAAAAGTTAGGCTGGATTATGAACAAGTGCTTTACCTCATGCTCAATATAGAATAAGTTCTCTAAGCTATCATAGAGAACTCGACATGTGGGGAGTGCTTTTATTCCTGATGCACTTGTTGATGAGATTTCTTGATTGCCAACATACTTATTCAACTGGTCTACATAATCAATATGGTTCATTAATCTGTCATTAACGACCAAAGGACTTGGTAGCTCTTTATTCTAAAAAATTGTGAACTTCTCCATAAAAGAATTAATTTCCACCTACATATCTTGGCATCTTCTCTCTAAGTTCTACATCAAAGTTCTCTTGGTTAGAACCCATTTGATTTCCAAAATGGTGTCTATCCTGTCTGAGATGCCAAGTTCTTCCAGTTGTTCTTTATTTCTGTTATTCAAAAAATGTATAAGCATGTTGGCTTCATTTGGCATTTTACCTAACTGTGCTTTTGTCTGTTGAATTGCTCCTTGTGCTGCTTTCACTATATCAATCTATTCATAGATCACTTGGATAGATAGCCACACATCATTTACATATTGAATGATGTTGACCCAAAGGATTTTCTTGATCTCTACCAAGGGCTTTTTGAAAGTGGGATCTTTTTCTAATGTTTTTACTTTATTTTCTAAAGCTTTGATCTCCCTTGTTTTTTCCACAACATTTATCTTAGAGATATTAAAATCTATTTCCATTTTAGCCAACTGTTCTTTTACCTATTTTAATTCTGACACTTGTAGCCTCATGTCTACCATTTCCTTTATCAGTTCTTCTATGCTCAAATTAGTGCTACTATCTAGTGCTGCTCCTGCTGCAACTGTGCCTGTGATCACCTCTGTTGTGGTTGCGGGGACGTTTGGAGCTAAGATTGTCCCAAGTGTATATGGGACTACTATTGAGACTATGGGAATTACCTCAGGAGGCTGAGAGGTCGACTCTCCCTGCTTGTCTTTTAGTGCATTTTCTAAAGCCTGCTCTGTGTCATTCAATCTTTCATTTAGTTTCAATAGTAGGTCCATCATCTCTTCTTCAAATTTCTGTTTAATAATGTTAGCAGTTTGTGGGTGCCTTAAAGGAGGTAGCTTTAGCTATTTCCTCAGGGCAACAATGTCTTCTTCTTTCTTCTTGATTAGTGCTTCTATGCCTTTAGAATCTTTGGGATCATGTCCCAAAATGATGATGATTTCTTCTAATGATTTTATTCTATTATCTTTAGCTAGGGAAGAGTGTTTCTCCGAGTGTAGTTGAGGAGTTGTATTATCCAAGGAGTTTTGTAGCTGATGGGCCATCATTGCTTTGCCATCCAATGTGGAATAGACCATTTCCCCAGTCTGATTGTGAAGTTCAATCTAGTCCATAGGATGAATATCTTTAGCAAAGACCTCCAAATTTGTTCTGATGTAATCTACTGCTGACTGAGGTTGTTGCACCTTTGGCTTGAAGTAACTCATTATCATCTTTCTCTCTTTAATGTCATAGGCTGACATTAGCCTTTTGCTGATTTGTGGGGGTCATTTTTAAATATTGATTGTACATTTGAATCCTTACTGGGTCATTCTTGGCCTTTATTTCAGTGAGTTTCTTCTTAATATCTGAGGCCTATTTATTTTGTGGCCTGAGGGATGACACTTCTGCACTGTGTTGTCTTTCTAGCTCTTGCGTATGTGAGCTAGTGGATGTTCTTCCCACTGTAAAAGTTTGCTGACTAGTTGCTATGTCTTCTCTCTCGCTTTCTACAGTCTCTTCAATTATTTCCTCTTCTGACAGAGGGTTTAGTCTTTATCTTTTGGCCTTAGGCTATCCTGTAGGTCCATTGGTAGGGGTAGTGATTTCTTTGTACCTCTTTTTATTTCTTTCCTCATTTAGAGGAGTTTACAAATCTTGGCGTTCTGCTACATTAGTTTGGGCTGGAGGAGTTTGCACTTGAATTTGTTCATTGGAAATTCTAGGCTAATCTTTCATTGTAGGCTGTTTTGTGGTCTCTATTTCCTTGCCTTTGAGAGTTCCTATGGTTGGTATGTTGGCTTTCTGTGGGGGTTGTTGAGAAGTTCCAGTAGTGGATGTGCCAATTGTTGATTTTTGAGACAATTTGAATGATATTTGCCCAAAATAATCCAAGTCAAGGGTTTGCTCAAGATCTCTCATAGAATTTTCCAGATTGACCTGCTCACTAACCTCTTCAACTAGGGTTCCCTCTATCCATTCATCCAAGTTTGCAAAGTGTTCAATTTCTGGGTCCCTATGATGAATAGAAGGGGATAGTATGTTCTTTGTCCTTCTGTCACATATAAAACTGTTGGGGTCATATGTTACCCACCTAAAACTCTTTTGTAGTCTAAGGTGATATTCGAGAATTATTTCAGCTTCATTCCATGCATCCCTGTTATTGATGACAAAAAGGCCTCGATGGTTTTTTATTCTTAACTGAGCTTTTTTCTTGGCACCACAAAAATGGACTAAATATGCATTTATGATTTGCCTGAAATACTCCAAGGCAAACAATCTCATGGGAACATACTTGGGTAACTTAAAAGGGCAAAATTCACACCCATACATCCTGATTTCTATGTGATTTTTGTATAGGTACCAGTCACCTATCCTGCACTGCTTAGAGACCTAGAGAATTTTCTTCATGTCACCAGTGATTCTAGAAGGGGAAACTCCTATCAACAGAGAGGTTGCTGGATGTACAAATAAGTTAATGAACTGAGTATAAGTGTAAGGGGACTCAATGGTATTGTGGAAAATTGAACTCCAAAAGATGACAGATCTAGGATTTCCTCTAATGTCCAGTTTCTTGAGAGGGAATGGAAAGTTATCTGACTGATAGTATAACATGAGATGGTATATGAAAAAGGTATATTTGAAAACTCTTTCCCTTTCCAAATTTAGGAACTGGTCATGGATTCTGTTGGCTATATAAGAAGCATAGTCATATCTGATAGTAGGGGGCTATCTTGGAGTAAAGATTGATAGTAACACTAGGATAATATCATCAACATATTCACTGGAATTAAATCCCATTATCAGTGATATCATATCAACTATGAGTCTTCCAGTTTCAGTGAAGCAAGTTTGCAGATAAGGAAGTGGACCTTTGGGTTGGTAGTTTGGTAACATGGAGGGTTGAGCAATGCGGTTTATTTTTGATTGAGATAACTAAGGGGCTTTTTCAAGTAAATATGCCATGGAAAGAGGGGTGAGGGGCTGACTGGAATGGAATTATATCATTTCATTGATGGACTGAGCAGTTATGCGAAAGAGGACAATTTGGAATAGGGACATAACAACTCTTTGGTTGGGATCATAATTAGCACAACATTGATGAATTATTTCTAGGAAAATATGGACTGAGGGGAGGAAATACATGGGAAGGTTAGATTCCCACAGTCCAAAAATGTCAGACTTATTCAAATAACTATCTCTGATTTGGCAGAAGATCTTAGGATGGTTACTATCACTAGATAAGTCTTTTATCTGAAATTCTTTATCAGCCAGAGGCAGATAATCTAAGTCTTTATGAAGAGCGTTCATGGGTGTGACATTCAGGGCTATGGGGGTTTCCATTTTTGGTTCTTGTGGATTCAAAAATGGAATTCAGACTTTCTGTGAGAAAATAGACCAAACAACAAGTTTGGGACGTTATATGGCGACCATAGACTATCCTAGAATTGAAATCTGGCTCTTTTTTGTTTGAATTTTTAGTAGAAAACTGAAATTAGAGGGTTGCAGGGTAAACTGGATAAATACCTGTGTTAAGGGAGTAAACCATACAATGGCAGGTTGGATGACAGGCTTTGGAGCGCATTGCTGTAGTTTTCTGATCAGGTGATGGTTGGGAAACTGAAACAGTGGACTCGGATGTTATTTTGCATGGTAGCATGGGATGCAACAACTGTAGTGAAAATGACACTTTCTTTGTTTATTTAACAAACTGAGGTTGGCGGGTTTTTCTTTAGATTTATCGAGCAGATGATGCAAGCAAGATGTGATGTTTTTTCACTTGTGGAGGGTGTTAAGCGGTTTGTATCGTACCTCTTTTGAGGCTGGGTGGTTTTGGGCCGGGGTCAAGCGAGCATATGGGCTGTGCGACGCGTGGAAAGGGTATGGGTGGAAAACCGCATGGTGATCGCGAGTTAAAGCATGGTTACTAAGGGGGCGCGATATCATCATCTACTGTTTGATGAAAAAGGAGTGATCGGATGGCAGACGGACATTGGAGATGGCGGAACTTTATTTGTGGTGGGTTCGATATAATTAACAATGTTTTAATCATATAGGGGTCAACACGATTGGTCGGCGGTGGTTATTAATTATCTAGAGGGTTAATTAATCTCATATAGTGTGGCGGGGAATTAAGGCTCTTAACGAATTACAAATTAACTCATTAATCCTCCACTAAAAGAAGATTATGGCTGTATTTAACCAGGGACAGGATATATAAAATGTCGTGCATTTGTATAGTTAAATAATACGGGAATGGGTTAATGTTTTTTTCGGGATTTATATAATAGTAGTTAAAAGTTAATATGAAATAAAGTGAGAGTGAGCGCTAAGTAAGTGTTTAAAAATTTACATTAAAACTTAGGCCAAAATAGGAAGAGTGGTTTTTCTGGTGATATTATGTATTTTCCTAAGTAAAGTAGGAATTTACTTAAGAAATATTTTATGAAATGAAATGAATGATTAATGGATGTTTCTAAGTACTTAGGCTGTTAAATCATTGGACCAAGGGTCCGGTCCCTCCAAAAGTCAGAGAAATGCTCTGAGCCCCTTTGGTTTTCAAAGACCTTAATACTTTAGGGGAAATTAGTGAAATCTTTAGGGGAAAAATGTGAATGGAAGTTAATTATTTGACCTTGTCTTGCTTGAACTGCATCAAGTGTAATATTTTCTTTGCACTTGTGATAAAAGTAAAAGTTAACACATTTAGAGACATTATTCATCACAAGTATCATTCTGCAACACCATCTACTTACACCACCTACTTTAACCTAGCATTTTTTCCTTCTTTATTTGGGTGCACTTAGATTGGCAAACCCTTATCAATCTTCTTTTTCTTTACATAGCAAGCCTACCTAAGTCTACACTTATTACATCTAAGGGCTTGGATTAAACTATTGACTCCTTTTATTTACTCTGCCTATCTACTTATCTACCAAGATTACACTGTTTGGCCAGATATTTATTCTCTATATCTAAAACATGAAATTCATATATGAACTAGCCAAGCTTGAGTTGTTTGACTATTCATCAATTGTGGCATAAGTTAACAAGTTGCACACAATTGCTTATTACAGAAAATGAAATAGTAGTGGCATTTAGACTTGCAAAGTTTCTTGGTCTATTTTTGTTTGGGGTTCATTTCTTTCACTTTTTTGGCCATTTTATTCTTTTTACCCTTTGATTTTTCTTTTAGAGTATACCCTCTTTACATTTTTTAAATTTTTTGATTTTTTGAAAATATGGAAATCCTTTGCAAGCAAAAAAGGTATGAACATATTACAGAGCTCATCAAGTCAATCATGTAATTTGAAACTTATTGGTATAGGAGCATAACAGGAACAAAGAGTTCCTCCACAACTTGTAGTTGGAGCTCCCTCTCAAGGGAAACTCACATGGCCATCTGCTCATCAAACCTGAGATCTCTGTGAACCACTATACTTTGACTGGTAGGAAAGTACACCTGATAGTTGTGAGGTGTATCACTATACCCCACAAATATCCCCAACTCTGTTGTCAAATCAAGCTTCTTCTGTGCATCCTTTGTCACATGGCAATATACCAATGAGCCAAAGATCTTGAGGTGACCCACATCTGCTCTCTTACCGGCGAAAGCTTCCTCTGGTGTCTTCATCCCAAGTATGCAATGCAGACTTCTATTCTGCAAATACACTTTTGTGTTGCATACCTGAGCCCACAAGTGAAGTGGTAAGCCTTGGTCATGCAACATTGCCCATGCTCCCTTTACAATAATTTTGTTCTTCTTCTCGGCCACCCCATTCTGCTGTGGGTTATGAGGTGCCATCAACTATCGTTTAATTCCTTTTGCTACAGAAAAGTCCTAAACTCTTGAGAGACATATTCTCCACCACTGTCACTTATCAAGGGCTTGATCTTCTTCCCTGACTCTTTCTCAACCAAAGCTTTGAACTCACAAAACTTTGTGAAAGTTTGGTCCTTCTTCTGCATGAAATAAATCCAACATTTCCGAGAATAGTCATCGATGAAAATCACAAAATACCTTTGCTTCACTGTGGATGCCACCAAGGATGGTCCACACACATCAGTATGAACTTGCTCTAAGACAGCCTCTGCTTGACTGTTTCGATTATGAAACGAAGACTTGGTCTACTTTCCCAAGGTACAACCTTTGCATGTGTCAACTTGCTCAAGTTTACCTTTGGAAAGCCCTATAGATATCTGTTGCATTATCTTCAAACCCCCATGATGCAAATGGCCCAAACACCTATGCCACAACTCGCCAATGTCTTGGCTTTGCACCAATTTTGCTTTCATACTCAATGCTGCACAACCATCTACCTCTAGTTTATAAATATTCTTCACTCAAATCCCTATGCTCTTGGTCTGACCCGTGGCTATGTGTCTTAGGAACACCTTTCCTTTACTGAAGACAACATTGTAGCCTTTGTCCTCCAACATCGCAACTGATACCAAGTTCTTCTTAGTCCAGGCACATACATCACATTTGTCAAGGTGATAGGAGGTCCATGATCGCTCTAAAAAATAATCATGCCCACTCCTAAAACATTATACCTTTCGTCATCACCCATCTCTATGCGCATCTTAAGGTCTTTCCCCTCCAAGGCACTGAATAAATTTTTATCACCAACCATGTGGAATGAGGCTCCACTATCAAGATGCCATACACAAACCATCATTGATGACATCATGCATGCGATGAGGGTAAAGTCCATTTCGAACTGAGAGGCTAATGCCTCACCTTCATATCCTTACGAGGATCCCTTCTTGGACTTCTTCGATGGGAAATTAGTCGCATAATGTCCCATCTCATGACAATTAAAGCATCTCACTTTAGACATGTCACCCTTCTTCCCTCCATGAGAAGAATTCAATTTGGAATGGGAAGCCTTCCCCTTCCCTTCCCTTGCATTACTTGCTAAGGCCAAATTTTCTTCATCATCATCCTTGGATGAAGAGCCATCTCATGTTCTCCTCCTGATCTCCTCCTCCATAAGATCCAACTACAGTCATTCGCAATCCAACAGTTTCTCCCTTCCATTCACAGAGTCCTGGTAGCTATTCCAACTCTTTGGAAGGCCAAGGAGAGTGAGGCTCACCATATCATCATCGATAGTAGTTATTCCCACATTGCCAAGCTCATCTTTACAAGTGCTGAGCTTGTTCAGGTATGTGCAAATAGTATCACCCTTCTCCATCTTGATTCTTTGAAGCTTATCCTTGAGCACCAATTTCCTCTAGTCGCTACTATTCTGGTAGAGATCCTTCAATGTCTTCCACATTGAAAATGGAGTATCTTTCCCATGGAGACTCGAGAAAATATGGTCTCGAACTCCCTCAAGGATGATCTGTCTTGCCTTCGCCACACACGTCTTCCATTCAGCCAACTCTTGTGCATTAGTTGAAGTCGGCTTTAGGATTTCTTGATCAATGAATTCCTTCAAGCCATTGTCTTCTAATAAAGCCTCCATTCTATCTTTCCATGCTATGTAATCCGAGCTATCTTCCAAGGCATACTCAAGTCTCAAGCCATAGAATGCCATTGGCCAACCTTGAAGTATGATATGAATTTGATTTGGACTTGTAACCCTGAACTTCAAACTTTGAATTTTCTTCTCAGTATACTATTCATAGCTCTGATACCATGTAGAAATTTCCTACAGATCTAGCTCTCTGCTACCATGTAGAAAATATCACTATAGGTTAACCCAATAATGCAATATAAATCAAAGCAGAATACTATAACCTACTTCTACTATCAATTTGTGAAAGCTTAAAGATAGAGCTGAACAATATAACCAGAAGAAGAAGAATCAATGCACAATACACATGAAAATACTTTGGGGAAAGCATTAGCTTAAAATCCCACACTGTTGTATTATCATACACTCGAAATAAAAAGGAATTATACAAAGCCTTAGCTCTCGCAACTAGCCAGCTCTCAGTGCAATCCTCACAAATTCTCACAGGTAATCTTGGCTTCTCTCCAGCCTTCCTCTTTGCCCTCTAAGCTCCTATTTCCTTGAGTTGTTCCCTTGGGATGATTCTCCTGTTACCAAGTGGATGATCTCCTTCTACCAAGTGGAACACTCTCCCACACAATGTCAGAACTGCGCAATCCTCAAGAAATGATTCCTTATTGCATGCTTGAGTTTTCTTTATAACATAAAATATGCAACTGATAGTACACTATCCTTGACCTTAATCTCAACTGGGTCTTTCTCAGAATACACATGCATGAGTTTCTGATGAGGGAATCTTCAGTTAACTGGAGTACACTAGTTGAGTGCATGCATGCATCAACTAATTATTAACTCTCTATTAGTTTCTCAAATAGTTTGGAACTAATTTAACTGGACTTAACTCAGTAAACTGAGTTAACTAATTAAAACTCAAATATAACTCAATCTTATCTCCTTAATTTAAGGAATAGCTCTTGCATGACTTTAGAAAGACTTCTAACTCGAATTTATCCAACTAATTAATTTGAGATGAATTAATTAATTATTTCCAAGTAGCTATTAAGACTAAATTCGATTCAATTCACAATTTAATTCAAGGACAAATTAAATTGGAATATTCTTGTTTCCATATTTCAACACTATGGAGACCTCAATTTCATTCATTTTCAAAGTATATCGAAGAATTATCTAATTAACTTGATTCATCTCTATAATTCAATATCCAACAACGGAACATCATGAATAAAATAAATAAAACACCACCAAATACCTGCTCTCAAAACCAAAAAAACAGTGGAAAATATGCAATCATCAATAATACAATCATCCAACAACCTAATCTCTTCTCCATATCCTCCAAATAAACTCTCCTATAGAAACCACGAATTTGATCTGAAAATAGATACTCTACCTCATAATTTTGTTACAACAATGCCATTTGAACACCTACCAAATGTATCTGTACTCTCAACTATGTAGAAAGCATTCCTTTTCCATGAATCCTTCACCCATTCACTCCCACACATAACCAACCATTATCCTGATCCAAAATGAAGAATATAAAACATGTTGCGCAAATTCCACCTTTGACCTGGTATCAAGAGTGCACAAATTTGACGAAATCAATCCTCAACCATCTCTACTTATGGACTAAAAGAATTCACACCCATAGGAATACTTTTCAAACCAATTCTGACATTTTCAAATTAATCTAGAAGCCTCTAGATATTTCCAAGTATAATTAATCTAGATGTGTGCATGGAATGCAGAAAAATTGTAGCTAAAGGCACAAACTCATGCACAAAATTAGCTTATCTAGGTTGTGTTGAAACCTCGAAAATCATTGTGACAACATGGGGGAAAACCACCCGGTCCGAACCTTGAAGGCAACTCCTTTTCCATTTGGTATAGTGGCTCCAACTGGGGGTAATGGAACCAGATTCCCAAAGAGATTTTATAATATTGGTGGGATTATATAAGATGTAAATGGAAATGACTAAGTTAAATGTAATCTATTCTAACTACTAAACACATGCATATATCTTTAATCTAACATTATCTAACTATAATAGACCTATGAATAAAATACGATATGTAATCTACAATGATGTCTTACAGCAATTGGTAACAAATATCATTCAACTGCCAAAAGAAATTAAATCTTTTAACAATAATCATTTTGGATAAATAGTTAGACAAAACGATTGAGAAAAATATACCGCATTTAAAAATCATTCATGTATTCAAAATGGAATTAGAGCTAGCATCATACAAAAGTGTTGTAATGAGAAATTATAATTATGACTTTGATACACAAAAAAATTGAAAGAAGAATTATTTCTTAATACATCAATAGAACATAATCATATGATAAAAGTAACGCATATGATAAGTCCTGCTCATGTGCTTCAGCAATATTGACCTAATCTCATTCAATCCAACACATTTTCAGAGTACAAAAGTGTATTTCAGTAGAACATGCTAGCTATGTAAAGAAAAATAGATCTTGTTCCACTCATTTCATCAAAACCTCCTCAAAAGTACAGAAGTGTGATGCCTTGAAAGGTGTTTTTGATAAAAAATTTGGACCCTTCTCTAAATGCATGAGAGGGTTTTATATACTAAACTATATGTCTTAAAATATATTATTACAAAAATAGATGAGGGGGTCTCAAACAACCTTCCTCAGAATATGTAAAAATAAAACTAAAAGAAAAATAAATTAATGGCTAACTCCTTTGAACTTGATCTCTAAGGTCACAAATACCAGTCATTGGCTTGAGTTTAGGTGGTTGGCTGATTGCAAATTTTAACTGCCCAGAAAATATGGTATCTGTTAGTGTTGGCACCATCTTTTTTGTATAGATTGTTAAACATCTTAGAGTCATCCACTTGCTATGTGGTTTTACTAGAAATTGCAAGTATGCTTCCCAATTCAACCTGTTTAACTATTTGATTGCCCCCTCCTTTTCTTGCAATGCATATTTCCGCTACTGCTCTAGCTGTTTAACATTCGAAAGAAAGCCTGGTACACACCCCTTCACAAGATTGGTGCCATGCAAATTTTTGTCAATGGGTTCTATTATTTTTTTTGTTGTTTTTGTTGCTATCGTTATTGCCCTTTCTGCCTATTTGAACTGAGAATCCCAAACCGTGAACATAATATCTTTATGAGACTCTTCTAACCTTGGTAGGTAAGACTTTCTCCCATGCTATCATTCTTTCGAGGTGATAAATTCAAAAACCCTTTTGTGGATTTCGCCATACTCAAACGTCATATCAATAACTTGGTTTATTAATTTTTCACTTGTCTCGCAATAAGGATTTATTTGTGAGATTTTTTGGAAAAATACTTCATTTGCTGCATTAGTAAGGAATTGAGGCTTAGCGCTTCTTTGATGAATTCGTAGATTTTTGGATTATCTTAAAATTTATCTATCATGGATTATATCTATGAATCCTTTTCTGCTAATATGGCTTGGTGTTGTATCCTCATTTGTTCGAATTCTTTTTAGAGTTGGGTTACTTGTAATTCTACTTTCTGATTAGATTTTCTTGGGCTAATTTCCATTCTAGCAGTAGAATTTTCTATTCTTTTTCCTTCAGCAACATTTGGACCTTTGTCACCTTGTTGAAGGTTGTTGTGGCATAGGATCCTATGAACTGCGATAGATTTTTGAGATTCTTAGATGGGTCGATAGGCGATCCCTTCCATACAATATTCATTGGTTCATTTTTTGGAGTTGTAAAAACCATGTGTCTAGTTTCCTTTTCTTCCTTTGTCTTTTGACTACAACCTTGTGGGTAGGACTGTATAGTACATCTAACGGAGGTAATTCCCCAATTATTAAGACAATTTCTGAAGTAGGAATAACAGGTGTTGTACCTTAAGAAACCAATTTCCTGGCTGTAAAGAAATTGTGCTTAAGACATTAATAAGTATTATTTGTTGTCACTTATTTTTCACTTAGATATATGTTGTGTTCTCAAATGAAGGACCTGGAGACTTGGTTTTTACTCTCAATACTTAGGTGACAAGGAAATATCAGAATGCCATTTGATTAGCTAAATATGAATGATAAATGAAGAAAGCTTAAAGAAGTTAAAAATAGTATGTTGCCTTACGCAGAAACTACTATGTGTAACTTAGAAGAATTATGAAGGTGAGAACTGAATCATGGACAATATGTTGTTTAACACAGAACCTATTATCTATGACTCTTGGAGAAGTTAAAAATAGTATGCTTCCTTGCGCAGAAACTACTATCTATAACTTAGAAAGAAAGGTGAAAATTTCAAGTACAGGAACACTCTTTTAAGGAACTTTAACTTTATCTACCTAAGCAAATAAATACCTGCAACTTCATTACCATACTTGAAGGGAGAAAATGTAATATGGCACATAATAGAGAAGTCACAAAATCATACCCAACAAATGCATGGAAACTTTTGATCTTCATTAATAAACAATTATATCATGAATACAATGGCCTTGTCTCTGAGTTCTCTAAAATTCAAACCCATTCTTTGTAAATTTTCATCCTTTTATACATTTGTGAAACAGTTGTTGATCTGTGAAACTGACAAAATACTAAATTGTTTCCCTAAGTATCTGAATAAAAAACTATTACAGGATTTTATAGAGGGTAAAAGACACCTCAAAGAACATGAAATAACAGGAACATAACTGAATTTAGAAGAGGACAATAATTGTTGGCTTGCTCTGTTAATCTGCTGCCCAGTTCTTCTGTATATTCCTAAATAATGTTTAATCCAATTTAGCCATGATAAACTGTGTTAGCTGTGCATTAATCGGGCTTACGTATGTATCGTGCACATTTCAATTGGCCAAAACACCAAGAAACTCGACCAATTTCCTTTTCTTCGAATTCGACTTTAACACTGATTTTTTTCCTTTACATAGAAAAATTAACACAAAGCACAAAAAAGTGGAACTAAAAAAGAATTAACCCTATTTAATAACTCTATCGGGTCCACTTGTTCAGTGCTCTGTTGAATTCCCATCGCAAATTGCAATCAACACTTTCCATTGTTATATCAACCCAATCCTTAATAAATTGTGACAAGATAGATGCACCGGAGTTATAAAACATAGCATATAAACCATATTAGGTCTGACCATCCAATATCACAATCGGCGGAACCCATATATATATATATATATAAAGTTATGTGGTATCGGAAACCCGCCGAGAGTTTACAATATAATATATATATGCTTCGAGTCTGGCCCATCAGATATTGCAATCGGCAGAACCAAACTCTTGTACATAATGCACTATGCTATACAATAGACCCGCCAGAAATATTAAAATGTAACATATAAAATATCAGATCCACCTATCGCAAATCGCAATCAGCGCTATTAGCGGAATCAATCATCCATAACATTGCAGACCCACAGAACTTTATAAAACGTAATATATATATATTTCAGTTCCAACTCTTTTAGACTTTAGCACTTGTTACTTTTGCGAATCTGATATATTACTTTGTTTCTTTCTTGTTTCAATATGCAGCGATCATATATATATCTATATATATATATATTTAATTATATATATTATTATATTGGGTCTAGCTCCATATAACCATTTATATAGCAATTTGATTTGTTTGTATAGCAACCTTGGCTACACCAGGGCCAATTCTTTTACAATTCTTTCTTTTAGTGATTCCACTAGGTAATTTATTACATTTCCCTCTTGCCTTATCTATTTTTTTAAAGATATCTTCAAGTGATTCTTGAATGAAACATGAATACTAAAGGTAACAAAAATTCATCATGCAAGATCTTCTGTCTCCACCCAGGGATAGTTATTTTGCCACAGAAGCACTAAGAACCGAAGTTTAATGCCTTCACCTTGGGTATGGAGTCATATATTGCTTTGCATAAATTTAAATTCAATGGCATTTGTACACTGATTTCACTCTAGTATTTACAATGAAATGATGCTTATTCTTCAGAACTAGAAGTAATTCTTTAAGTATTTCCCATTGACAGGCAACTGTAGAGTCTCACCATCAAGATTCTCAAGAATGAAGGTATTATTGGATCTTACTTCAACAATTATAAAAGGGCCATACTAGAGAGGATCAATCTTCCCATGTTTACCATTATCTTCTCTTCTAGTATCCCATCTCAATACTAAATCTGCAACTTTAAAATCAATTTCCTTGGCTTTTCTGTCAAAAATACTTTTCATCTTGGATTGATACATAATCAAGTTGTCTCTTACCTTGTCCTTGTTCTCTCTTAGCTCCATCACTTTATTCATTCTTCTTATCAAAGCATTTGGTTCTTCTTTTTCCTCTTGAATCATTGCAATCATTGGCTTCACAAGTTGACTTGGAAACAAAGCTTGAGTTCCATATGCTAATTCAAAAGGTGATTTCCCTGTAGATCATCTTGTAGTTACTCTAGTAGCCCACAGAGCAAGCTTTAACTTAGAATCCCAATCTCTTTGATTTTATGCAATGGTTTTCTTAAGGATCTTCATCAAAGTTTTGTTAGTAAATTCAGCTAATCCATTTCCCTACAGATGGTAAGCTATTGAATGGGACAAAATAACATTATACTTGTGACAAAAAACAATGAACTTACTTGAATTAAAGACTTGAGCATTGTCTGTTATAATTTTAATGGGGCATCAAATCTACTGAATATTTTTCCTTCATGAACTTTATTACTATTAGATCGTTTGCTCTCTTAGTAGGGATTGCCTCTACCCATTTGGCGAAGTAATCAGTTGCTATGAGAACCCACTTATGTTGTCTACTTGAAGGTG
Organism: Pinus taeda; assembly: GCA_000404065.3. Classification (NCBI taxonomy): domain Eukaryota; kingdom Viridiplantae; phylum Streptophyta; class Pinopsida; order Pinales; family Pinaceae; genus Pinus; species Pinus taeda. The sequence continues at coordinate 257,620 of APFE030388502.1, read as the reverse complement.
GATTGATTTCTCTGACAAAATCCAATCCCCATTTTCTGAATGGTTCCTCTATGGAAACTGGAATCAAAGGTAAATGAGTGAATCTCTTTTTCTTAGAAAAAATCTAACACTTCTAACAACTTCTAACAAACTTATATGCATCACCAAATAAAGTAGGCCAATAAAATCTTGCCTGAAGAATTTTATGTGCAATCATATTCCAATTGTAATTTCCTCCACATAACCCCTCATGATAATCTTTGATTGTTTTTGTAAATTCATCCTCTGTTAAACATAGCAAAAAAATTCCAACAGGATCCTTCCAGTACAATCTACCTTCCACAATCACATATGGTTGTGCCTTGATCTTTAGTTCCCTATACTTTGTTCTATCTAAGGATTGGGGACAGCAAAGAAAGCACAAATAATGAATTATATGCTTATACCATTCTGAACACAAAACTTTATACCTGATCTTCATACCTAGATCTTGTTTTCCTTCACTTTCTTCAGCTACTTTTTCATCCACAGGTGCCAACAAGTTGATTCCCAATGCCTGAAAGTTTGATTCTGCCAACATTTTTGCCAATCCTTGTCCTTTCACGAACATTGTGGGTTTTATGTCCAAATCATATTCTTGGATCTTGGCTATCCATTTTCCTCTTCTACCTTTTACATCTCCCTGTAGTAATACATCTTTCATTGCAGCATTTGGCACATAAGCAATGATTTGTGGCTGCAGCACATAAGTTCTAAAAGCTTTCAGGGATTTTACCAAATCATACACCTATTTCTCAAGAATATTATATTTCAGCTTAGAATCCCTAAGAATCTTACTGAAGAATGCAACTGGATGCTCTTTCTCTTCATCATTCTTCTGCAGTAAGACAACAGCTATTGAACTTGATGATGCGAATGAAAAAACTTGGAAAGGATTTTGGTAATCAGGGTTGATTAAGGCTGGAGATTCCTGTAATGCCTCTTTGATCCTGGAAAATGATTCTTTAGCTTCCTTGGTCCAACTCACTTCATTCTCCTTCTTTAGCATATTAGTAATTTCTTTTACAATTTCTGCATAGTTGGATACAAATCTTCTAAGGAAGTTTATCTTTCCCAGAAACTTTTGAATATCCTTTTTACTCCCAGGCAATGGTATTTTCTGCACAACTTGTACTCTGGCTGGATCTATCTTCACTCCATCGCTGGAAACAATCTAACCCCAATATTTTTCCTTCTTCTAGAGCAACAAAGGATTTCTTGGGATTTAAGGAAAGTCCAAATATTATACATTTTTCAAGAGTCGTTTTCAAATGGTCCAAATGTTGTTCATCAGACTTTGAGAAAATAGTAATATCATCCAAATATATTACTACAAACTAATCTCCAACAAAAGAAATGTCTATAGCCATTTGAAATGTAGCACCTGTGTTCATCAATCCAAAAGGAATTCTAGTATACATAAAGGTTCCCGAGGGAGTTTTGAATGTCATTTTCTTCTGATCCTCCTTATCCACAACCACTTGGTTATAACCAGAAAATCCATCTAGCATTGACATTCTAAAAGATCTCGTTACCTTTTGCAATACATGATGCATTTTAGGCAATGGATAGTTATCTTTCAAAGAAGCCCTGTTGAGATTTATGAAGTCCACACATAACCTTATTTCTCCATTTTTATTTCTCACAGGTACTAAATTAGCCACCCAATCAGAATACCTAAGTGGAACTATTATTTTGGCATCAAGTAACTTCTTGACCTCCTTTTCAATTGCTGGTAGAAGCAATGGAATTATCTGTCTAAGCTTCTATTTGAAGGGTTTAATTCCCTCCTTCAAAGGAATCTTATGCTGAATAATATTTACATCATAGGTTTTGAGATCTTCATAGGACCATGCAAGGACATCAACATAATTCTTGAAAATTTTAATATGTATCTCTTGAAAATTAGGTGAAACTCTACCGTACAATTTTACTAACCTGGGTTTTTCCTGAGTTCCAATGTTGTGATCCTAAATATGTTCATCTTGTGAAATTTTCCCTGAGTGAACAGCCATATCATTGGAATTAAAAATACTTTCAAGAGGAACAAGTCCCTTTGGAAAAATATTATCTTTCAATTGAAATATGTTCTAATTTGCTATTGAATCGTTTAAATCACTGACTTTTGAAATTTATGTTGTTTCTTCTTCATCCTGATCAATTTCTATGCCCTAAAACTCTTCAACCATAGTCAAAAACTCCTTAATCTTCTGATCATCCTCAAAAACTTGCCAATTCTTAACATTATCAGGAACAGAGGGTCTGTCTCTCATCTCTATCTTGCATCTTAGTCTTGGATTAATAGGAGGGTTAAAAGTATTAGCAACCACAACTAATGAATCTGCTAATCTATTCTCATCTCTTGGAATGAATTGAATGTTAAAAGCTTTAAAAAAAAATTCAATCAAATCCCATACCTCATTTCTGTATGCCCTAAGCCTAAGGTGCTTTGTTTGGAAGTGATCTTTTATTTGCTTATTAATCAGCTCTGAATCTCCAAAAGTAGAAATTGACTTAACTCCCATCTGTTTAGCTATTTGTAAAGAAATAATCAAGGACTCATATTCTACCATATTGTTTGTTGCCTCAAACTCTAATTTAAAGGAAAAAGGGAACATATTACCTCCAAGTGAAATCGGAAGAAAACAAATACTTGTTCCTTCCTTGTTTGCATTCTGTTGCTTCTTTCCTTTATTCACTTGTTTTGCAGGCTAAGATTATTGTGGAGTCTCCTTTGGTGAGGAAGTTGAAACTTGCTGCTCACTTTCATTTTCTTGATTTCTTGATCTTTTCCTTGATCTCAAGTCATATTTCTTATGTAGTTTAGCCTACATAAAATCAGAGAATTGTTTCCAATATTTATCAATTTCATTTTCATCATGAATGGCATATGTTCCATCATATACATACTCTTCTCATTCGATGCCAAGTTCATCTTCATCTACTGCATATAACATAGAAATTTGATCTTCAGGTTGTTCTTCACCAATATTTTCTTCTATATATAATGGTGCTTGAATTTGATCTTGATCTTTTCTTTCCCTCTGCAAGATTTGCAAAGGTTGTTTTTTGTATTTGGGATTAAAGTTCTTATTATACTGTGTTTCCTTCTGAAAATTCTTCTTTCTAACTCTAATTTATTTACCTTATCTGACAAAGTTTTAATTACATTACCCATATCCTTGAATGCTTGACTTTGAGAGGATTCTATATTTGCTTTTCCCTTGTCTTGGATAGGCTATGTTTCTGGTGCTTTTCCTGCAGCCACTAGATTTGCTTCTATCTCTAATGCATCTGTTTTGATTTGATCAAGGGTTGGAGATCTTCTTTCCCTTAATGTGAATCCAAAATTTGATTCAAAAGCCCCTGCAAAAGTTATTTTTGCACCAACAAGAGGAGGCTTAATCTCCACTGGAAGACTATTGTACAATTTGTTAAACCTTCTGACAAATTCGACCACAGTTTCATCGAAGTTTTTCTTTATGGAATTAAACTCTGTTAATGAATATCCATGATCTCTTTTTTCTCCGCATTTGCGAATGAATAAATGTTCCATCTCTTCCCAAGAAGTAATAGAATTATTGGGAAGCCCTTTAAACCATTTCCTTGCTTCTCCATACAAGGACTGAACAAAAATTCTTAGAAAAACATCTACATGTTCAACATTTTTGTTTTCTGCAAAATTGCAAAGTACTGACACATGATTCTTTGTAGTTTTTTCATCTTCCCCTATAAAACGAGGAAGAATTTGAGGTAATCCTGTGACATTTGATTTAACGGTTGTCGTAGTTGAATAGGTGCATACCTATTCATCAATAATGCAGGTGTTGCCATGTTTATTTAACTTTGATTACCCACAAATGTGGAACCTGACTGAGAGGTAGATGGAATGTGCAGAGGTGGTAATGTGGCTATTGGTTGACGTTGAATGATTATAGCAGATAAATGAAAAGTAATAGATTCTAAAGATTTCTCTTGACAGTGAGGTTCTTGAAATGAAGATGATGAAAAAGATGACTCTTTATCAGATGAATGTTCAGGTGAATTGTTGCGTAATGCAGACAATGTAGGAATTGGTGAAATTGGAATCTTATACCTTCCAATCCTCTTAGAAACTAGCCTTTCAGGATCTAAAAGAGCTTCAACCTTTTCTTGTGAAGTGTTTGATCTTGTATGGGTTCTTCTTGAAGCCAGAGTTACTGCTTTGATTCAAAACAACCAAATATTTCATCCTCACTAAACAACTAGAGGAAAATATTGAAAAACCCAGGGAAAAGTGTTCTTGTGTTTTGTCCTCGGCAGTGGCACCAATTAATGTTGTACCTTAAGAAACCAATTTCTTGGCTGTAGAGAAATTGTGCTTAAGACATTAATAAATATTATTTATTGTCACTTATTTGTCACTTAGACATATGTTGTGTTCTCGAATGAAGGACCTAGAGACTTAGTTTTTACTCTCAATACTTAGGTGACAAGGAAATATCAGAATGCCATTTGATTAGCTAAATATGAATGATAAATGAAGAAAGCTTAAAGAAGTTAAAAATTGTTTGCTGCCTTATGCAGAAACCAGTATCTGTAACTTAGAAAAATTATGAAGGTGAGAACTGAATCATGGAAAATATGTTGTTTAACACAGAACCTACTATCTATGACTTTGAGAGAAGTTAAAAATAGTATGCTTCCTTGCGCAGAAACTACTATCTATAACTTAGAAAGAAATGTGAAAACTCTAGGTACAGGAGCGCTCTTTTAAGGAACTTTAACTTTATCTACCTAAGCAAATAAAGACCTGTAGCTTCATTACCATACTTGAAGGAAGAAAACATAAGATGGCACATAATAGAGAAGTCACAAAATCATACCCAACAAATGCATGGAAACTTCTGATTCTTCATTAATCAACAATTATATCATGAATACAGTGGTCTTCTCTCGGGGTTCTCCAAAATTCGAACCCCTTCTTTGTAAATTTTCCTCCTTTTATACATTTGTGAAACAGTTGTTGATCTCTGAAACTATCAAACTACTAAACTATTTCCCCAACTATCTAAATTAAAACTATTACAGGATTTCATGGAGGGTAAAAGACACCTCAAAGAACATGAAATAATAGAAACATAACTGAATTTAGAAGAGGACGAGAACTGTTGGCTTGCTCTATTAATCCGCTGGTGAGTTCCTTTGTATATGCCTAAATAATGTTTAATCCATTTTAGCCGTGATAAAATGTGTTAGCCGTGTGTTGACCTGGGCTTACGTATGTGTTGGGCACATTACAATTGGCAAAAACACCATGAAACTCAACCAATTTCGTTTTCTTCAAATTTGGCTTTAACACTGATTTTTTCCTTTACACAACAAAATTAATGCAAAGCACGCAAAAGCGGAACTGAAAACGAATTAACCCAGTTTAATAACCAATAGTCCATAACATTGCGGACCTGCCAAACTTTATAAAATGCAATATGTATATTGTAGGTCTAGCTCTTTAACACTTTAACACTTGTTTCTTTTGCGAATCACATATATTACTTTGTTTCTTTCTTATTTCAATATGCGGCTATCATATCTATATCTATATTATATATATATATATATATATATAGATACATTGGGTCTAGCTCCATATAACCATTTATATAGCGATTTGATTTGTTTTTATAGCAACCTTGGCTACACCAAGGCCGATTCTTTTACAATTCTTTCTTTTAATGATTCCGCTATGTAATTTATTACATTTCGTTCTTGCTTTATCTCTGTTTTTAAAGATATTTTCAAGTGATTCTTGAATGAAACATGAATATTAAAGGTAACAAAAATGCATGTTGCAACAGCAAGAATGATCTCAATGTCCTGAGTGCCTATAGTTCCTTCTCCCGTTGCTTCTGGATTTTGCCTTATGCTAGATTTTCTTGGGATTTTGCATTTCGGATGTTTGCTCAGGGTTTGTGTCTATGCGGAGCTTTTTATTGAACTACTCCCATTATTGTTCCAGGTTAAGGATTGAAGCTTTACCTGACTGAGTTGAAGTAGAAGCAACCTCTGTTTATTTCTTTGCTAAGCCCAGCTCAGTCATCCCCTTTGTACTTTCAATTGTGTCCTTTTTAGACTCTTTATTTGTGTTTCCTCATGCATTTTGAGACTACTGATTTGAGTTTTGTGACTCATGAGTGAAAATTTATTAGGTTTCTTCTTTAGAGTTTTCTTTGGAGCTTCCCCCCAAGATTATGCTGGGAGTTGGATCCCTTATTGGTTCAATCTACAGGAGGTCCAATGGGACTTTTAATAATCTTGTTTTCCTATACACATAGAAAGCCTTAAAATATTATGGGGTCAAAATTAGTGATTCCATATGCAAAACTTGTGAAAATGTTTCTACTTGTAGGAAGAGGTCATCAAAGGCGTCCTCTTCATGGGTGAACTATTTTACTTTTAACATAGTAGTAAATTCCTTAACAATGCCATTTGGGTCATATTTCCTTCCCGAAACTGTAGCTAATTTCAGAGACATAATAATCTCTGCTTCTTTTAATGCATGTCCATAATCGTGTAGTGAAAAGGAACCACATTGTAATGGGACTGTAGGCAAAATGGCCTTCTTCTGCTCTTTCAGTCCTCTGCTTAATCCACCTTCCCCTTGTGTTTGGTAGGCTATTTCTCTAGCCATTTGACGTAGGAGCATCTAACCCAAGGAAACTCATTGTATTCTAGTAGAAATAGGGGGTCTTGTGTTTCAAGGAAGCTGGTTTCCTAAGTATTGGATTTATGTAATTAATTAATGTTCTCAGTTATTTTAATGAGAGTAGGAATTAATTGAATACTGTGAGGCTTTATCGTAAATGTTCTTGAATATAAGAGAACATGAGAGATTTCGGATAGTTGAGAGATTCAAGGATTGAGAATTGATTGCAAATCTTAGATTATGATTCAGTTCATGAATCTAGGGATTAGAGAGGAGTTTTAGGAACAAGAAGGATATTTATGAATTTTTTTAGGGAATTCATGAATGTAAACCATAATTGGTTTTAGAATCCCTGGGTATAAATGTAAGCCAAAAAGGTAGAGACAGAGGCTAGATAGGTAAAATGTTTGAGAGAGGCTAGATAGATAGTAGAGTGTGGTTTTGAAGCCTACAAGCAGATTTGTAAAACAAAGGCCACTGTAAAGAAGAGTCAGGCCTAAGGGACATAGATGTTGTAATTATTCGTTTGTATTTATGTATATATTGATTGAGTAGAACTGTATAAATGTGTTCAAGTGACTGAGTAATAAATTCAATACGAATTAGAGTTCTGTATATTAATTATATGCAAGCAGATCATGATGAATGCTCAGAGGAAGAGAAGAGGTAGAGGACCCAAATGGTGAAGCCAACGATGCTATGGGATGACTGTGATATAAAATCACAGAGGTTAATTCAAGCAGGACTTGATTGCATAGTGAAAGAGCAGAAGACTAAAACCTTTGGAAAACCCTGGTCACAGAGAAAACGCTAAAGTATTAGTGTAAAAACTAAGTATACAGAGTAGCGGATAAATGAAAAGGAAACACACAACAACCGTTCAATCTAACCAATCAATGATCATGATTTAAAATGGAGTCGGGATTGGAAACTGGACTTGAAACTTTATAAAGGTTGGTTTATACCCATATTGGGTCTAGGAAATGGGTCGGATTAGCATATCAGAGTGGAAAGGGTCTACTTAGAGGAGAGTGATTGCGATATCGTGATAGATCTTGGACCATCTGATCGAAAGTCTAGTTCGATGGCCTAGATCTAATTAATCACATTATCGGAGCTGCCAAGGGATTTGGAAATATCGTTGATATGCTATAATCAGTGATCAGAGGTGTCGGTAGTTGGGTAGAGATCGGAGGAATAGTATGCGGAATCGATGGACTTATAGCACCAAATGTATAATATTTGAGGTCCGATAGATGTGTTTGGATCAGGTTTTCCCATTATTCCATTATATCTACGTTAAAGTGATGTGGCCGGATAATGAAGGGAAATCGCATATCGGAAGGCGGTGAGGCACATATGCATATATGACCCAATAAGAACTCGATTACGATTGATATTGCAATGAGGGTAAAATTTTGGAATCGTGTAGAGGCCACCTAAAGGTGGAAAAGGTATGTTTTGTAGGTATTTCCCTTTGTAAACAGTTTTTGAAGAATTAAACACAGACATAAGGGTTTTATGTGTTAAGTCATATATAGCCAAGGTTAAAAAGGGGGTTTGTATATATATGTGGCATAGGCATTAACAAAGGTATATGAGGGGTTTTAAGTCCCGATAAGTCCTGATATTAAAGTAATGGAAGGTTTAGAAGCGTAAATGGGTCCCAATAAAAGGCTTTAATAATTCCTATAGGAAGGATATATTCGAAGACTTTAATAGAGTCTTATATGAAGAAAAGAGGGTGATTTAACTCCCATTTGGAGGTTAGGCGGGGTGATTGGTTCCAAAACAATAGGACTAGAAAATGGGGCTTTAACAATTCATCTTTAGATTTGAAGTCTTTGACCTAGGGAAGCAAAGAAATTCCTAGGAAGTGGTGTTTATGCTTGAATATGCGTACTGTGGGTATGCGCAAGGAAAACCCTATCTAATTTTGGTATCAGAGCATAGTTTTTATTGGAACAATTGATAGGAGAACAGAATAAGGGAATTATGGAGAAAAAGTACTTAAAACAAAGTTGTGTCTTAATATGTATATGCAGGCAAGAAATGAGGATCAGATTCTAATCTCACAGAAGGTAGACACATAGGGATAAAGTGCAACAGAACTTGCAGATGCAAGAAAAGGAGGATAATCCATTCAAAGTACAAGTAAATGGTGGATAGGATCATGCAAAGATATTGAAGGTGAGATAACATGTTTTGTTTTAATTTTAATTAAAGATGGAAAGAGTTGTGGTTTGTATTGATGCACAGGTGACAACATAAGGAGGCGAGAAGACTACAACAATAGTCTAAGAGCAAGGAGTGCATAAATAGTTCCAGAGTAAAGAACCAGAGAGATGCTAGAATACTGATCTTAGAGGAGAGAAGCTTAGCAAAGCATGTGTAGCAAGGAGGAGAATTGTTACTACAGAGATATTGTTGCAGATCACAAAGGTAATTCCACAAAGGATGTGGGAAGAATTGCCAAGGTAATGAAGGAAGCTAGTAAGACTTCCTTATTGAAGAAATAAGTGGTCAAGACCAAGTATTTCATAGTGATTGAAATACAAGAGGACAGTTGTGCTCCTAAGGAGGTGAAGGGGAGTTGGAGTCTAAAGGAGCAAAGAAGAGTGCTCAAAGGAGGTTCTAGAATACTGAGTGAGGAGAGCTTGGTGAGGTAAGTTGCAACAAGGAGAACTTGTTGTTGTAGAGGCTTAGTGTAGCTCATAGTGAATGAGTGAGAAGCTCATAGAAAGAAGAAGATGACTACTGATAGTCATAGTAGAGGTTCTGAGAAAGACCACAATAGAATGGAGGTGAAGGGAGAGGATGCCATGGAAAATGGCATAAGGATAAGTCAAGAGGAGCTTGACAAAGAGATTGCAGAAATGAAAGAATAACTTGATGTATTGACAAGGATACTTGAGGAAAACCAGAGACAAGGTTGGGTCTTGAAGAAAAAGCCAGTGAAGTGCCATAAATTACAGAGAAGATTACAAAAGAAGAGAAGTCATCAGGTGAATATGAAATTAGCAGGAGAGCTAATGAATCTTGAATAGGTACTGGGTGGTAAATTGAGATTTGAACAACTCTGAGACGCTGAGTTGGAAATGGAAGCAGCCATTTGTGAACCATAGCAGGGTGAAGTTCTGGGTAAAGATGAAGACTTGAAGACTGAAACTTCAAGTGAGGGAAAAAGGTCTAAAGATTTTAAATCTGATAATTTGTGTGTGTTTACAGGTGAAACATGTAAGGAAAGACAATTTGCTGATATTGTCATAGGAAGGAAAGAAGACAGGAAGAATCTAAATTCTGTTTTAAAAGAGGGAGTAGGAAAGGATATCAAATAATCAAGCAAAGTACTTGATGAGATTGAGGAGGAGACCATCAAAATATTTCTAAGTCATATAAAGGGCTTGGAATAGCAGGAGGAATTGGTGATTGAATCATCAAATGAGCTCACGATGTCTTGTGGTTTTACAACTAACAGGTTGTGCATGAATGTAGGTATTGCAGAAGATAAACCATTTTATGGAAAGGACTTGAATGAAGCTGAAAATTTCCAGGTAAAGTATGATGATGACTATCTTTCAAATGAAGATCAAGCTGAGTTATTAAAACAAAAGGAGTTCATAAATTCCATGCTTAATGGAGGAAATATTTTTAGTAGGGATGAGGCAGTTGTGTCTTGTGATAAGAAATTTACTATTGAAGAAAATAACGAGGAATTGATTTTCTTAAATGATCAAAGGGAGAGTGATGAACAAACATCTAAAACTGTCAAATAGATGGAGGATCAGAATTTTATTCTAAACAAGAATGAAGAATTAGTGTCAACAAGTTATGCTTGTGACAAAGGAGAAGATAATGATGATTGTACAGAACTCGTGGGAGAAATTCCAAGTGAGATGACAGATTTGTGGCAGGAGCTAAGTCTTTTGGAGAAAAGGCTAGAGCACCAAAAGGTAAGAGTTCAGGCTGTAAAGTCATAATTGAATGAGAAGGAAGGAGTTCACTATAGTGGATAGGGATAGAAAGACATCATTAGAGCAGATGGTGTGGAGGTGAGACTAGTTGATAGTCTCATGAATTCTGCTGAGAATTCAAATCAGCATGCTGATGTGCTAATAGAGGAGGAGAAAATAGAGCAATAAACTGAATTGTTTCCAAAGGGAGATAAGGCACAGAGACCTTATGGTTTTTATTTTAACAAGTGTTTTATGAATGCAGGTTGAGTTGCAAATGTTGGAGGAATTTTGGTACAGATGGACAGCCAAATAATAATGAAAGAGAGTAAGGATGAAAAGGAGGCAATCAAAATAAGTACAGAGGAAGTAAGGAACCAACAACTACACGGTGGAAGTAACCAATAGTAGTTTGAAGAATTGATGGACAGTAGCAACAACTTGAAGCAAAAGGAAATAAATAGCAATAAATGGAAAAGTATGAACCAGTCCAAAGATGTGCTAGACACAAAAATTGAAGAAATGTGGTAGCTAATGATGGAATAGGCCATAGGGAGGAGAATGATAGCAGCAGGAAGGATGATCAATTAGAGTATGAACCTGATTGATAAAGAGAAGAAGATAGAGCGTAAAACAGCAGACATACAACAACAGCAAAGGTTCAAAGCATTTGGGTAACTACAAACTAAAGTTTGGGATCCTGGAGGTTTTCTAACAACTTATGAAGATACATGATTAGGAGATCATGGAAATTTTCTAATTTGGGAGTCTGATGCAGGAGCATTCGGCCCAAGGAAACTCGTTGTATTCTAGTAGAAATAGGGGGTCTTGTGTTTCAAGGAAGTTGGTTTCCTAAGTATTGTATTTATGTAATTAATTAATGTTCTTAGTAATTTTAATGAGAGTAGGAATTAATTGAATATTGTGAGGCTTTATTGTAAATATTCTTGAATATAGGAGAACATGAGAGATTGAAGGATTGAGAATTGATTGTAAATCTTATATTAGGAGTTAGTTCATGAATCTAGGGATTAGAGAGGATTTTTAGGAACAAGAAGGAGATTTAGGAATTTTGTTAAGGAATTCATGGATCTAAACAAGATTTGGTTTTAGAATCCCTGGGTATATATGTAAGCCAAAAAGGCAGAGACAGAGGTTAGATAGGTAAAATGTTTGAGAGAGGATAGACAGATAGTAGAGTGTGGTTTTGAAGCCTACATATAGATTTGCAAAACAAAGGCCACTCTAAAAAAGAATCAAGCCTGAGGGACAGAGATGTTGTAATTATTCATTTGTATTGATGTATGCAGTGATTGAGTAGAACTGTATAAATGCGTTTGAGTGATTGAGTAATAAATTCAATATGAATCATAGTTTTGTATATTAATTATATGTAGATAGATCGTGGTGAATGCTCAGAGGAAGAGAAGAGGTAGAGGACCCAATTGGAGAAACCATCGATGCTATGAGATGATTGTGATATAGAAGTCACAGAGGTTAATTCAAGCATGATTTAATTTTGTAGTGAAAGAGTAGAAGACCAGAATATTTGGAAAACCCCGTCCATAGAGAAGATGTTGAAGTATTAGTGTAAAAACAACGTATAAAGAGTAGCAGAGAAGTGAAAAGGAAACGCACAGCAACCATTTGATCTAACTGATCAATGATCATGATTTAAAATGGAATCGAGATTAGAAGCTAGACTTGAAACTTTATAAAGGTTGGTTTATACCCTTATCGAGTCTAGGCAATGGGTCTGATCAGCATATCAGAGTGGAAAGGGTCGACTTAGAGGAGAGTGATTGCAATATCATGATAGATCCCGGACCGTCGGATCAAAAGTCGAGATTGACAGCCCAGATCCAATTGTTAATCACATTATCGGATTTGTTAAGGGATTTGGTAATATCGTCGATATGCGATAATCAGTGATCAGACGTATCGGTAGTCGGGGAAGCGGAGATCAGAGGAATATTATGCAGACCCGACGGACTTATAGCAGCGAATGTATAAGATTTGAGGTCTGATAGATGTGTTTGGAGCAGGTTTTCCCATTATTCCACTATATCTACGTTAAAGTGATGCAGCCTGATAATGAAGGGAAATCACATCTTGGGAGGTGGTGAGGCACATATGCATATATAACCCAAGAAGAACCGATTATGATTGCGATGAGGGTAAACTTCAGGAATCACGCAGAGGCCGCCTAAATGTGGAAAATGTATGTTTTGTGGGTATTTCCCTTTGTAAACAGTTTATGAAGGATTAAACACGGACATAAGGGTTTTATGTGTTAAGTCGTATATAGCCATGGTTAAAAAGGGGGTTTGTATATCTATGTGGCATAGGCATTAACAAAGGTATATGAGGGGTTTTAAGTCCCGATATTAAAGGAATGGAAGGTTTAGAATAGTAAACAAGTCCCGATAGAAGGCTTTAATAATTCTGATAGGAAGGATATATCAGAAGACTTTAATAGAGTCTTATACGAAGACAAGAGGGTGATTTAACTCCCATTTGGAGGTTAGGAGGGGTGATTGGTTCCAAAACAATGGAACTAGAAACGGGGCTTTAACCATTCATCTTTAGATTTGAAGTCTTTTACCTAGGGAAGCAAAGAAATTCCAGGGAAGTGGTGTTTATGCTTGAATATGCATATTGTGGGTATGCAAAGGGAAAAACCTACGTCACCATTAGTTTGTCGGGGACATAATATGGGAGGACATGCGGTGAAACAATGCTCCCAAAATATCTGATGTAGGTGAATGTCTCTTCCCCAAACCATCTGGCTACTAGAAATATATCTACTTCGGCCTCTTTAGAAAACCTAGGGGCAGTTCTGGCATACAATATTCTATGAATGGGTAGCATAACCCCTTGATAAATTTTAAAGAAATGGAGGTGGAATTGAGATTCCCACAAAATTTTATGGTTTATATGGATGGGAAGTGGGTTCTGTACAATCCACTTCCATCCCATATAGGGAAATTGAGAAAAAAAAAAATAGATCGCATCCATAACAAAAGCACTCATGAAGAAAGGAGGACAAATCCTTAAAGAAGAAGTTCTTTTCCTTCTATATTCTATAATGTCCTTTTCCAAATTGTCTGATAAAATTTGATCCCAGTTCATAATTTTTGCATTCACTGCTATGTCTATTAACGGGAGCCATTCCATGGAAAACTTGGTGCTATCAGGTGTATCGAATACCCTACATATCATTGTTGCAGCGAAAATATGAGGTGGAGAAATGGATGTCAATCAATGCATACCAGTTTCATCCCATTTCAGCTTGCCTTCACTTGATTTCCAGGTCTGTGTGACGCTTGACGGGTCCTCATTTTATTTGGTGAATTTCTCAACAAACTATTTGTTGTAGAGCTTTTGCAGCTCTAGTAACTGGTACATTAGTCGTAGGTTGTCTTCTGAGAAAGACCCCATAACCTCTTGCATGTGGTTCTTGAAGGTTTTGTATGTGATGTCTACCTCGTTAATTACCAATTTGACCATATATGTGTATGGTATTATCTTTGGTCTTGCATCTATTCAGTGTAGGAATGAACATGTTGTTTCAAAATAAAAGGCATCAGATGACTCCTGAGCATCTGATGTGGCCTTTGTTGCCAGTGGCCTAGGTTTCTCTTCTTCTAACAATTTATACATGGCCTCCCATGTTGATTTTCCTTAGTCCTTGTTGGATGTGGTATCAGAGAAAAGTGGCACCATTTATGATCTCTTAGATGCAGTCACCTTTCCCTTCTTCACCATTGTTTCTAACGATGTTCTCTGTGGAGTTTTCCTGAAATGAGAAAAATGGAAGTTATCAGATAAACACAAGAAAGAATGATAGTGATAATAAATGATACAGTTAACCTCAAAAATGTGACAAGAAAGGAGGTTTTAATCAAAACGTAAATGAAAAGATATTGTATCACATCGAGCCACTCTTTAACATAAATTCCATTAAATTTATTAAATAGCTAGTAAGGTCTCTTATCATTGCCTTCATTACTCATTAAACTACCGCATCGCAACTCGGAAGGAAAAACTTTAAGGTGACGGGTTTAAATTGCAAGAACACCAATTTTTGTGATTGCAATAAGATTATTGCAATATCACAAATCGCACTATCACAATTTTGGTTGTGCGCTTTCCTAGAGTTTTTTAATATTCTGCTAGATGTGAGATGTGAGATAAGCATAATATTCTTTATCATTTAGAACATAGTTTTCCCAAATGAGTAATTATTTCATAAAGTGATTTTTACTACGTGCTAGACTTAACTTACAATTTGTAACATTTGCTTCTATTGTGTCAAGGTTTTATTGCACTTCGCAAGCTCGTGCAATTCATAATATCGGGCTTTTAAATAAATTAATGTGGTGCAAGAAGGTTGACTCGTTCTATCATTATATTTCATCTCTCATATTACGACATGCTTTGCAAGTTGTGTCCTTTGTGAATGCTGATATGCAATTGCAATAAGAACTTCATTTTATAGGAAATGCCTTAAGTCTTAGTTTTGAATGAATAGTCTAATGATGTCTAAGTTAAATGCGGTGATTCATTCTATCACAATTCACAGATTGTTTTCGTTAATTAACCCTTCAACGCACTTGGTCCAGTCGTATGCAAAAAGGCAAGAATTGCTAATCTCAGAGGGTTTTGACTTGATATCTTGATTTATTTCTCAAAGTTCAAAGGAAAGTGCCTAAGTTCTAAATTTTTCTTGGAGGTTTTTTACTAAAGGGTCCCCATTTACTAATAGAAAATTAGTTATGAAATTAATAAAATGGGTCGGTTGTGTCGTATATAAGCACACAACAATTGGAAATTTGTTGGAAGAACTAGTTACCTTTGATAGTTTTTTGAAATTTCTAAAAATTCCAAAATAAAGATAGTTCAAAAAATAGGAAATACATAAAATCTAAGATAAGTAACATTTCTCTGAATAAGAAAACAAAATCCACCTAATTATCATCCATTTGATTATCCTTTTCAAAATAAAAATTCCTATGTCTAGATCAGTATTTACTTGGTTTTAAAGATAAAGCAGGGGGCTCTTGCAAATTAGCTTTTAGATGTACTCATTTGTCACTGGTAGAGCCTTTGCTGCCAGCAGGCATCCATTGCCTCGATAGGTTTACCTTTTAACCAACAATGATTCAGTATCCAATCCAGATAAGAGTGCAATTTTTAGAGATAAATTCAAATTCATCTACTTACTTCGGTTTTCTTTCTTTTCTAAACAATTTTTTTTTCTTAAAAAATCATTTTTTCTACTTAAAGGTCATTGTCTTGATTTGGTGGCCAAAATTGACAATTCCATTCACTTGTTGTAACTCAACTGAACAAGCTAGCTTGTGATGAGACCCTTTGTCTCTTGATTAAAATAATCTCAAACCATTACCCTATTTTGATATCCAGTATTGGTAATGCCAGTTTATTACTTCCCTATGATCATGGTAAGTCGACCCTTGATGAGACCTATTATCCTTTAAGTTTAAGTATATTTTAGAATTACACTCTAAAAAGAGAAAAGTTTACTAAATGGGGAGAGTCGTTGAATTGTTAAGAGTTTCTGGATGAAAATTATAGTGTCAAGGATGCTTTTCTGTAGAGAGTCTTTTCTTTGTTATAAATAATTTTCTTGAATGATGGTAGAACAAATTTTTCTTTATAAATTTGAGATTTTGCAAAGGACAAGTAATTTTGGTGGAAAGCAAGCAGGTTTCAAAGTAAT
This sequence comes from Pinus taeda, assembly GCA_000404065.3. Lineage (NCBI taxonomy): Eukaryota > Viridiplantae > Streptophyta > Pinopsida > Pinales > Pinaceae > Pinus > Pinus taeda. Next base: position 241,221 of record APFE030388502.1, on the reverse strand, counting down.
AGAACTTAGATTTTGTTTCAAATGTGAAAATTATCTTCTCAACAATCTCTACTTATACAAGTGAAAAGTAAAAATATAAAAGAGATTATTATTATAAAGGCCAAGGGTAAATGCTATTTAACTTTTATTTTCCTAAAAAATTAAAGGCAACAGTGTACAAGGGATAGAAGAGGTTATCTTCTATGAAAAATATTTCTTTAAAATATTCCCATTAACAGGTAGAGAATCTCTCTTGCCTAATAAATCTTATAGTAAAAAGGTGGATGGGCCAATTTGCTTTGCAATCTGAAATAGGCCAAGCCACATTCTTTGGAATTCGGTATGCTTACCTCTTTCCTCATGTGATTTATCCCACTTCAATACAAGGTCTTAGAGTTGGAAGGATTTAAGACTTACAAATTTTGCATCAAATGAAGATTTAACTAATCCTTGATGATGTGCACGTACGATTCTGGCTTTGTCTCTTTCTTCTTCGAGCTTGAGGATTTGCGATTGCCTTAATTTGATAGAAGAGGAAGGATTTTCTTCAAAAAATTGAACTAGGTCTAGAGAGGGAATAGTTACATTTGTAGGGAGAACAACCTCTTTCCCATAGACCAAATCAAAAGGAGAAGTGCCTATTGAGGCCTTTTGTGTTATTCGATCTAACCATAGAGAAAATGTTAAAGATTTGTGCCAATTTTTCTGACTTTGATCAATGGTTCATTTGATGATTCTTATGATATTTTTGTTTGTAGATTCAGCCAAACCATTTCCCTCAAGATAATAGTTAGCATAATATTTAAGTTTAAAACCTCTTTTAAGAGAAATTTTGTCATAGCATTTCCCGTGAAATAAGATGCATTATCAAACATGAGGGGAGTTGGTAGGCCAAATCTGGTAATAATATATTGGTCAATAAATTCAATGATGTTTTCAGAATTGGCTACCTTAAGTGGAATCACTTCCACCCATTTTGTGAAGTAATCAGTTGTTGTAAGGATATACCTATGTTTCTTTCAAGAGTGAGGAACGATCTCACCTATTATGTCTAGTCCCCATTGTTCAAATGGCTACTCAATGTTGACCGACTGACATGGTAATGCGGGTTTCCTCTTCCAGCAACTGTTTGAAAACTTTTACATTTCCTTACATATTTGTGTGAATCTTTGAATAAGGTTTGCCAATCATAGCCAGCATGGAGGATTTTATGTGCTACTATGTCTCCTCCAAAATGTCAACCAGCTCGTTTGTCATGGAGTTCCTGCAAAACCTTTTCTGCCTCAGATTTTTCAAGGCATCTAGGAAAAACAAAATCATATTTTTTCCTAAAAAACACATCATTGGTGATTTCATATTGCTTAGCTTTTATCCTCAAAGCCCTTTTTTTGTAACTTATTTTCATAGGGGCATATCCATTTATCAAGTAAGAGATGATATAAACATATTTAGATTCATTATCATTGAGTCTTACCTCACATATTTGTATATCATCATCTGGATCTTGTATCGATGGTAAGTTGGATGCTCCTGCTAACATTCTACAAAAACCTTTACCTTTAACAATCTTAGCTATTATGATCTCAATGTCATATTCTTGCAGTGTTGTTACCCAATTTTCTCTTTTCTCACCTAATTCTCTTTGCATTAATAAATTTCTCACTACAGAGAAAGGGACTACTACCTTAGTGTGAGTCTTGAGAAGAAAGCTTCAGCAACAAAGCGATGTCAGCGTGGGAACACGCGAATTTCCTGCGATGGTTCGATTTCCAGAACCGTCGCAACTGTTAGGCGTAATTATGCGATGAACAAAATATTACAAAAGGTCGGGTGCAATGACAGCACGAATGTTATAATTAAATCCGCGATGAAGCTCAAAAATAGTGACAGGCGAATCAAAACTCCCAAATCAAAGACAATCAATCTTTCAATCAAATAGGGGTGTTCCTAGATTAACCCAGGAAACTCAAAAGATTGATAACCAATCCCCGAAACTTCAAAAGGGACCAAAACAAAAAATCAAGGAAAGAGAAAATAATAAAAACAAAGGCTAAAGCTCCTCCCCAGTGGAGTCACCATTTTTTGATGGAGGAAAGTGTTCCCCCTGCGGACAGAGGCAATCCCTCTAGCCCTAGAGTGGGTCTAGTCACAAACAAGGACATATCAACAATAGCTTTCCTTAAACAGTTCAAGTTGGAGGCCTACCTCAACCAGTGGTCGATGGAGTTCCGTTGCGCTGCTCCAGCTTCCGCTTCCTTCTCCTCAACGAGTGATCAACCTGAAACAAAACAAAGGAAATACAACAAAGCACGTAACCAGATACAACAATAAACTATGTACTCACAAAGTCAAGAAGTCATGAGCTATCAATTAAATTACATACAAGACATAGGAAAACATCATTGATTGCATTAATAATGAAATAAGAGTCAGCTTACAACCAAAGTCTTGACATCACAAGCCTTCTCAGAAAGATTCTAACTAGCATGTTCTTCAAGCATTCACTCTTTGAAGATGGATCTCCCAACATACAAGAGCCCTCTCACTCATAAGTTTTACACAAGATCAAGGGTAATTCACAACCTTCCACTAGCTATCAACAATCCCACACTTATCACTCTCACACCAGCTATCTAGCAAACTCAGAAGCACTAACAGAACTGCTCAACTAGCCAACTATCAAAAACTAGCAATGCACATCAATGGTGAGAGTTTAAATAGGAGAAGGAGTCTCCATGAATGGGGGGAAGGGAGAGCATATCATCAAGGAAGGTAGCACAATTGACGGAACTGCCACACCAGGGAAGGAAGGACGACATAAACAAGGCCAACAACCATGTCCGGAGTCATCAGGAAGGCCAACTATTGGAACAATTTGCCCAATCTAGATCATTGCGGGCACATAATTGAGATTCAGCGCTGACATCGCAAGTGAACAGTGCAGATAATCAGATCATCGCTAAAGATTCCACATAGCCCCGCACTGGTGCCTAAAATCAGCCCATCATGAGAATTAGGTGTACTTCCACATTGGCAGTGCATATGGACAATTCATTAGTGCCTATCAGCACATTTATTTAGCCAAAAGTCGCAATGAGGCAGTAAACTTTGGAAAAGTGGGTCAATTGGTAGCATAGTAGAGAATTTATCTGTCATGGACATGTTGGACTTGGTCACATGACACAGTAGGAAGACTGGGAATGAAAGTCGTGATAAATTACTGTGTAACAGGCCTTTTCCAAATTGTCTGATAAAATTTGAGCCAAGTTCATAATTGTTACACTCACTGCTACATCTATTAATGAGCCATTCCATGGAAAACTTAGTGCTATTGAGTTTTTTGAATAACCTACATATCATTACTGTTGTGAAACTATGAGGGAGAGAAATAGATGTCATTGAGTACATACCAATTTTATCCCATTTGAGCTTTCCTTCAGTTGATTTCTAGGTCTACGTGATGTCTAACGGGTCCTCATTTTCTTTGGCGAATTGTTTAAGGAACTATTTGTTGTAGATATTTTGTGGCTCGGTAACTGGTACGTTATTCATAGCCTGTCTACTGAGAAATACCACATGGCCTCTTTCCTGTGATTCTTGAAGGTTCTGCCTTTGATGTCTACTTCATCAATTACCCATTTGACCATATCTATGTACGATATTATCTTTGGTCTTGTAGTGATTTGGTGTAGGAATGAACATGTTGTTTCAAAAACTCCCGAGAAACTGTCGTGGCCTTTGTTACCAGCTTGCACTATTCTTATTCTAACAAGTTATACATAGCCTCCCATGTAAAAGTTCCTTTGTCCTTGTTGCATGTGGTATCAGAGAAAAGTGGCACCATTTCTGATTTCTCAGATGTAGCCTCCTTTGCCTTCTTCACCATTGTTTCTAACAATGTTCTTTGTTAAGTTTTCCTGAAATGGAGCAGAATGGATGTTATTAGATAAACACAAGTGAGAATGATCGTGAGAATAAATGATACATTTAACCTCAAAGAGGTGACAAGAAAGGAACTTTTAATCAAAACACAGATGAAAAGATATTGTATCATGTTGAGCCACTCTTTAACATAACTGCCATTAATTTTTTTAAAAATCCACTAAGGTCTCTTATCCTTTCCTTCATTACTCATTAAATTACCGCATTTCAAATGGGAAGGAAAAACTTTAAGGTGGTAGGTTTAAATCGTGAGAACACAGATTTTTTGTGATTGTAATAAGATTATCACAATATCGAAAATCGCACTATCACAATTTTGGTTGTGCGCTTTCCTCGAGATTTTTAATATTCTACGGGATGTGAGATGTGAGATAAGACACACATTATTTATCATTTAGAGCATAGTTTTCCCAAATGAGTAATTATTTCATATAGTGCTTTTCACTACATGCGGGACTTAACTTATAATTTATAACATTTGCTTCTATTAGGTCTGGGTTTTATCGCACTTCGTAAGCTCACACAGTTCATAAGATTAGGCTTTCAAGTAAATTGACACATTGTGAGAAGGTTGACTTGTTTTATCAAAATATTTCATCTTCCATGTTATGACATGCTTTGCAAGTTCCGTCCTTTGTGAACGCCGATATGTGATTGCGATAAGTGCTTCATTTTATAAGAAATGCCTTAAGTCTTAGTTTTGAAAGAAAATTCTAATGATGTCTAAGTTAAATGCAGTGATTCATTCTATTAGAATTTGTGATTTTCCTTTTTTATTAATTAACCCTTCAAGGAACTTGGTCCAGTGGTATGTGAAAAGGCGAGAATTGATAGTCTTAGATGGTTTTGACTTCATATCTTGATTTATTTCTAAAAGTTCAAAAGAAAGTGCCTAAGTGCTAAAATTTTCTTGGAGGTTTTTAACTAAAGGGTCCTCATTTACTAATAGAACATTAGTTATCAAATCAATAAAATACGGGGGGTTATCAAATAACACAACATGTTGCAACCGTATCCAAAGGATTTCCTCCATGTGGTTGGATCCTTTCAACCCCATGCAGAAGCTTGCATGGGTGTAGTTGGTTTAGAGAAAAATAGAAAGGATAAATTCTCTAATAAAAACCACTACCACTTGTTGGTTCAACTTATCTAGCATCTAAACTCACCTCCAAACCTCTTCTTAGTCCTATGAAACCTATGGAAATAGGCCAACACACGTATCCCTAACTATCCTCAGACAACTCTACAAGTTGCAAAACATGTGTACACCATTGTAGCATCCCACCACCAATACCACCATCATCATTATCATCAGGTTAAACCGTCACTACAACAAGTCATCTCCATGAGCATAAATAAGAAGGCCTAGATGAAGATATATTACTCATCATGTGTTCCAACTAAACAACATAAATTAGTTGAGAAACCATCTCCAACACTTTTAGCAACAACATCTACCTATAGCAGCATCAACAAACCATCATAACATATCTTGAAACCATGTCTACTCAACCTCTGGTTTCTACACTAGGTCAATCTTGCACTAGGTCATAACATGAACATAAACACCACTAGTACATGAACAACCATCAACCGCATCAATTCCATCATCTGGCCATCATGAGTGTGACATCATAAGGTTTAAATAAATTCCAACATATCCATCTCAAAGTCAACACTACCAGTTGTAACCATGCTACAATAATGGAATCAATTTATCAACTAGTCTACATAGGGTTGGCATCAATGCCAACATGAGCTAGTTTCCATCACAAAACCAATACCAAAATCAGCTAGCTACACACAAGAACACCATAATTCCAATAATCTCCCCCTTTGGCATTCATGGAAACCATACAAAAACTCCACACCAATCTCCTCTATCGCTGCCCCTTTGACATCAATGGTAATGGGTAAACTCCATCTGATAAGGAAGCCAAAACTGAAGCATAAACACTAGAGAAATTGATCTCAACATGGGTGAAAAATAATTCATATAAACCAACATACATGCCTATCATATCAATAGAAGCGAGTAGCATAATAAACCAATCAACATTTATAGCAACATGTCCAACCAAACACCTCTATCAAGAATAAGAATAGGCCAACATAAGGGAACCATACAAGCATTAATGAAAAGTATCACATAATATGTAGCAACATGCACATGAGGCACCAACCAACAGTTCTTCATAAAAACTACATAGCATCAACACCAATGGAAAACATGTCCTTGTTTCTCATAACATGAGGCTAAGAATCCCAACAATCATAACATAGTATGAGGCACATCGTGAACACCTCCAAGAGAATCACATTAGCAAAAATGTATGGCTGAAGTAAATAGGAACATATAATTCTCCTCCTAAACACATGCCATCTCCAAAATCAGTTCCAACCTGCAATGAACCACATTCCCTGCAAACAATGCTTCCTTGCCATAAATAGAAGCACCATATGGACCAAGACTTCACATGACCATGACTATATGACATATAACATTGTACATAAATGGCTATTGCAGAAACATAATACCTCATACATGACATCATGTGACCATAAGATGACCTCATGACTCAAGACTAGATACCCCAAAGATAAGTACAATACAAGTACATGTCTCCATGAGCATTTTACATGAATATATTAATGAAATACATGACTACTATAATCATCTCCTATGTGCTAATGAAAACAATATGACATAACATTGTTATTACAACATCTTTATACCATACACATGGCTGCAAAATAAACTCTTTATACTCCTCCCAAACATGTCTATCATCAAGGTGACTCAAACCACTAATGAACGAACTAAATAGCAATGTGAAATGATGAAACAATGGTAAATACATGGTTGTAATAAACTGCATATAACAACATAGATATGGCTGCTCAATGTCTCAAGTAATCTCTATACATCTTGTGCCAATGAACATGGTTGTACCATCTTCACAATGAAATTGTCACTGAAACCAAAAACATATATGTGGTTGATAATGCACCATTTTCTACTCATGAAAAGACATATAGAGATGCTACAAGCACATGAGTGAACAACAATGAAGAAAATTTCAAATAACTCATGCAAACCTCATACCATGCATATATCCCCCTAAGCTCTATACACCCCCAATATACAAGTTTCTCCTGTGAACCTAAATGTACATGAGGCTCAAATGAAAGTTGTCACACCAACTTGTACTCATCAAACTATCACACTACTACCATATGATCCCCCTGAGTTTATGCACCTCTCATGAACTATGCAATCCTTTGTAAATATCAGAGAAATAATGATGGACTACAGGAGGGGCTGCTAATCACTTCTTGAAGAGTTTCTCCTCCTTCTTTCCCCACATTGTCTTTGGCTGCTTCTTTTCCTCCTTCACTGATTTTTTGCTACTTTCACTATTTTTCTATTGCTCTTGCAATTTTTTCCTTGAGTAACGGGTGTGTAACGCTCCACATTACCAAGATATGAATAAATTTGATCAAATCTCTTGTTATCTGTACCTTGCATGGAATGTGCTTCTCCTCCATTTCTTAGATCTATAATTAGATGCCTTATGGCCAAATAGGTTACATGAATAGAAATAACCATAAAAACTGTGATTATACCTTATGAAAAATGTCCTTGCCTGTTGATACTACTGCAAGATCCACTAATTAGATCCATACATTCTGCTCTTGCAATTGGATGCAACATGTCCAAGTTTGTGACAATTGTAAAATTATACCTTATGCACAAAAGGAACAAAAGTACTTTGATTCCTTTTAAAATTTATAGATCGAACATGATCCTCTCGAGGAGACAATGGTTTTTTTAAATTAGGAGCTCCTTGAGGTTTCCTTCTTTGTTGTTGTTGGTTTATTTATTTGTTTCTCTTACTACTATAATTATTTTCTATAGGTTCTTTTGGTTCCATTTTGGTGTTTTTACCTACATATAAACTAGACTCACCCTTTTGAAATCCAAGACCATATTTATCCAATGGTGACCTTTGAATCTCAAGAAAACTATCTGAGGCCACAATGTTATTCTCCATATTTCATTTCTTTCTCAAGGATAGCACTTCAACTTCTAATCTCTCAAACTCGTTTTCTTTTTCTTGGCTCCACTTCATCATACCTTCCTCTACTTTTCTTGATTATGCCAACTTAATCTTTAAGATGATAATCTCATCCTAGAGCTTGTCCTCCTTATCATCACAAATATCTAATAACTTTTCTTGATCCTTGCATGTAGTCGTTTCTCTAGAAATCTCAGCTCTAAGAACCTTAACATCATTATCATCTTCGCTAGGCACTTCAACATGATCAAAATTTGAATCATCAAAATTGTAACTCAAAAGAAAATCATTAATATTTATACCTTAAGATTTAAGATTTCCTGGTTTCTTCTCATCATCAACTAACATTTTTGCACCAAAATAATGGGACTCTTGTCACTAATATTCTTGACTCTGTAAGCCCTTATTCTTATTCTTCTTCTTGTCTCTCTTTTTCTTAAAATCCTTATTATTGTTCGTACCATATCCAAATATGGACTCTAGCTTGTCCCACATTTCTTTGGCATATTTCAAACATATTAGTGTCTTCAAATCATGATCATGATGATTGTTCTAAATTATGCATCTAGCTTGCACATCGTATTGTAATTCTTTAGTTGAAATCAGATCCTTGACATGTAATTCACATACCAGTGTCCAAATGTTAGATCCACCAGACAAAAATAGATATTTGAAATTTTTTCTCCATATATTTAAATTTTTAGGAGGTAGGAAAACCACTCCTTGAGAAGTCATTCTGGAAAAAAAATAAATTAAATAAATAAAATTATTGATTTTCCAAATAAAATAAAACAAAACAAAACAAATTTTGTTGCCAACAAACCCCAAATATACTCTCTAGTGATCAAGTTGCAACCAAGTGCCCCACTCTGATACGAATTGTAGGAAACCTTTGAGCACTACTGAGGGGGGTGGGAGATGAATTAGTAGTGTGACTTCTTAACAATGTTTACCAGTTACAAATTATATAATGAATCACATATCTTTACCAACAACACATTAAACATTTGCAAATCTATGCATAAATAAAAATGACAATGTAAACCATATGAGAAACATAAACATGAATAGAAACACAAGAAAGTATTAACACATGATACAAAAGTTCTTCTGGTGGAAAACCCTTCACCGGAAAAATAACCACCCTTATCGCTATTGCACTGCTCTAAATCTTCTATTAAGAAAACAATGTAATTTACATAGATGACTGACTCCCATGAGTCAGGAGACTCAACCTTATATACAATTCTATAATTCCCATCATCCACGAGACTTGATTCTACTGATCATCTAAGAAGACTATGTTCTCACACGGATCTATAGACTACCATCTACTGAAATCAACCATGATCAATGATTCTCACCCAACTCTGATTGGATGGAACAATTGTTCCTTTCACTGAATATTTGAAATCTCTGCTTCACTCCCATGAGGCCGTTGCTCCTCTAGTTGTATGCATAGCTTGACTTCATACATTTTCAAACTTCATTGAAGACTTCTCTACTTAACTTGATTCAGATCTACAATATGATATCCAACAACAAGTCATCATCAATAAATCAAATAAAACACCACCAAAGGCATGCTCTCAATCTCCAGCAAATAGTGAAACAAATGAAATAATCAATAATACAATCATCCAACAACATAAACTCTACTCCATATCCTCCAAAAACTCTACTATAGTAACCATGATTTTGATCTAAAAATTGATTCTCTTCTTTCGAATTCTACTGCAACACTGCCATTTTCACACCTACAAAATGCATCTATGCTCTTAACTAGGTATTAATCATTCCTTCTCTATGCATCCTTCACTCATTCACTCTCATGCAGAACCAACCATCACCCATCTCCAAAATGATGAATATAAAACATGTTGGGAAAAAAATCACCTTTGGCCTGGGAACAAGAGCGCATAAATATGATGAAATCAATCCTCAAGCATCATTACATATGCACCAAATGCATTCAAACCCATTGAAAGACTTTTCAAACCAATTTTGACCTTTTTCAATTAATCTAGAATCACCTAATATTTCGAAGTCAAATAAATCTGGATGTGCATAAGGAGTGAGAATAAATTATATCTAAAGACACAACTGCATGCACAAAACTACTTGATCTAGGTTGTCAATGGATACACATACTTATCTCCATGTGGTTGGAGCCTTTCAACCACATGCATAAGATGGCATGGGTGCATTTGGGGCAAATCATAATGAAAAACTTAAATTCTTTGACAAGATCCTTTGCCACCTATAGGATCACCTTCTCTAGCTTTGGAACTAGCCTCCAATCCACTTTTAAGTCCTATGACACCTTTGCAACTAGGCCAAACATGTCTCCCAAGTGTCACTGACAAGTTGTCCTAAAAGCCCAACAAAAAAAGGTTGACTTGTCTACAAACAAGTCCTTAACTCTCCTTAAACACTTGCACAAGTTGTAACACATGTGTACACTATTGTAGCATCTCATTGCTATCATCATCATCATCATGAGTCCAAACCATCACTGCATCAAGTCACCTACATGAGAAGAAGCAAGAAGACTCAGATGAATACCTAGTATTCATCAAGTGCACCAAATCAATGACATATATACCTATAGCAACATCAATAAACCATCATAATATATCTTGTAACCATGTCTACTACACCTTGACTTCCTACACTAGGTCAATCATGCACTAAGTCATAACATGAACATAAACACCAATAGGACATGAACACACATCAACCACACCAATGCCATAATTTGACCATCATGAGTCTGACATCATAAGGTTGACATAAATACCAACATAACCATCTCATTTCCAACAAAATGAGTTGTAACCATGCTACAAGAATGACATTAATGCATAATTTAGTCTACATGGGGTTAACATCAATGCCAACATGAGCTAGTTGTAATCATGAAACGAATTCCAACATTAGCTAGCTGCACACATGAACCCCATAATTCCAACATCTTCAACCATGTTATACAACACGTTTTACAAAAAATTACAAATTCCTTCCTGTAAAACTCTCCACCATTATCCATCCTCTAACACCTTTATTTTCTTCTTTGTCTGATTCTTCATTAAAGCCTTAAATTACTTAAATCTATTAATGACTTCATATTTCCTCCTAAGAAAATATATCCATGTATTCTACAAGAAATCATATGTAAATTATATGTAGTACACAAATTTATGCAGTGATGGAAACAACACAAGTCCAAACACATAATTATGCACTAGTTATAGTATTCCCTCAACCTTCTTACCATAGTAAGATAATATAACTTGATTTTGATTCCCATATAAAAAAATTTCATAGAAATAAAAATAAAAAGAGAAATTAGATATACCTTCTACCATACCATTACCATGAAGCACTCAAAGGCATTCTTTGATATGTCCCAATATTTGATGCCACAACATAGTATTATCTCTTGAAGCTACAATATTTTTTCCATCTTCTGCTCCACTCACAAGAACAATGGAACTATTGGACCCAACAATAATATTGATTCCCCACAACTTATAAAAAATTATAAACTAAAATTCCCACAAAAATACCATTTCTCCTTAAGCCATCCTATAGGTATCCTTTTTAAACACTATTTTTACACCCACATCACTCAACTTTCTTATAGAAATTAAGTTTCTGGGTAATACTTGGATATGTAGAACATTAACAAGTGTCCTAATTCTTTCACCCATGAGCTTCAAAATGAACTTTCCTCATCTTACGATTCTAGCTCTCACATTTCCTCCTAAGAAAACATCACCACCATCAAATACTTCATACTCATGAAACCACTCATTATGAGGAGTCATATGAAAATATGCACCTGAGTTGACCAACCATGCTTCTTGATACATTTGTGTACTTTAATAAGCCAATTACACATCAACTCCCTCAAATGAGGAGATTTTTTCTTCTAAAGGAGGATAATCATCATATCCCTTCCCTTTCTCTATAATTTTGCCTTTACATTCTTTCTTGTAATTCCCTCCTTGGAAACACCTCCAACATACCTTTACAAGCTTTCTTGGAGATTTTATTCTTTCTCTAGATTTGAATCTCCCTCTTGAGAACTTATTTCTACTTTTATTTTGGTACTCTTCTCTTACAAACAAGGCATATTCCTTTTGTATCTCCATGTTTGTCCATCTAATCTCCTCTGAAAGCAAGGATGAGACTATTTCATTGAATTTTAATGTAGTTGAATTACTACATATGGTAACAACTAGACTATCCCACAAGTCTAGTAGAGAACATAACATACTAAAGCACTTATCCTCATTTGGAGTTTTTATATCAATAGATAATAGTTGACTCACCATAATATCAAAGGCATTCAAATTCTATATCACCTAGTCTCCATCCTTTATCCTTATGTTATACAAACTTTTCTGTATGAAAAAATTGTTCACCAGGGACAGACATTAATAAAAATCCCCTATATTGTTCGAAAAATCCTTTTTTGTTTCATCCAATAAAATATTGAGTAATATTGAATGTGAAGAAAAGAATCATATTGTGCTGTTTTCTTTTCAATTAGAATTTCCCCAATCTTTTATTGACATCCCCATCATTGAAGTACCTAGATCTGTGAATATCCACCGATATTTGCCCACCAAAAGTCTTCCATTTTGATTTTGCACAACTCAAAACTTCTCCCATTAAATTTATCAATCTCTATTTTTGAAAAACTCTCCATTTATTTTCATTATAAGAATAACTCTAACGAATCTTCCACTCTAATAGATTTTACAATTAGCCCAAGACAAACCTCTTACCCACAAAGGTGTCCCCTTAAAGATGAAACTAGTTTGATACCAAATGTAAGTTTAACATTGTACGATTAATATCTATAAGCATATTATTAATTAAACAAAATGATACAATAGAAGACACACAAATTTACAAAAATATTATATCCTTTATAACCAAAATTAGGAAAACTATCATTTTTTGTGGCTTAGGGGGTCCTAACGCGGTTCTGAATTAGTTGGGCCAACCAAAAAAACCCTACATTGTTGGCCCTTTTAGAAACAACCCACAAAAAACCCTACATTGTTGGCCCTTTTAGAAACAACCCACGTAGCACAAGCTACAGTCTCACCTGAAGCAGTATTGGGAGATGCAAAAACCAAGTTTCTGCATCCAGAGACTAGTGTGATGTCTTCCATTGCCTTATATTTTCTTCTACACATATCGATAGACTTCTAGGTCTCTTTTACTGTAACTATGCTAACTGGCTTACAGACCTTCATGAAGGCCTGCGATCAGCAATTGTAGACCTTGAACAGGTGACTTACCTACTTTCGTGCATCAACAAGCAACCCTATATTGGAGCTTTCATAGATCTACTTAATTCGAAATAAAACATAAGAGACCTAGCTTCTAACTTCGCAGAACTAGATAATTATTCATAAAATTCATTATTAAGACAAATCCAATGCATTCACACACCATTTATTCATTATTTCATAAAAGATATCATTCAGTCACTAAAAGATAACATAAACAATCCCAATGGAAATACACAGTAATTCTTCAAAAAGTTGTCTTTATTAATCTTTCATTCACAGATTATAGACTCTCGACCCTGTGCACACAACAGTAGGGCTCCATGCACTCAACTCCGGACTCTACCTAAGCCTCCTACACACTCAACTGCAGGAGCCTTCCCTTCTCTATGTAAGCGCAAGAAGCAGAGCCTTCCTACCTTAGCACTTTCCCCAGGCAACAAAACTCTTCAATGTAACCAGTTATCTATCCAAATTTGTTTATAAGACTCACTAAGACTTAACTATTTATAGCTTTTCTAATACAATACCATGGCCCTCAACTCATGGGTGAGTTTTCAAAACCAACCAAAACTAGGGGCTAAGACACCTTTAACTCTTATCTATCTGTTATCACTTAAAACCACAGTCCACCTATGTCCAAAGATTCATATAAAAAAATTTTGTTTAAGTCAATAGGTTTCTATGTGTGTCACTTTGAAATTAGAATTTCAAAAGGTATTGATGTGAGTCCTTGTGAAAAACCGTTAGATACCCTCCATCATTATTGTTTAAGGCATGTCTTGTCTTGTTTACGTCATTTGTATTTTGCGCAGTTTCGCAGCGCAATCTGATTGGCCAATTTAGCTGTGCAATGATGTTTCCACCTTTTCGCAGCGTATCATTTACCAGCCATTTTGTAGCACGTTTTGTCAATTCATAATTGTCTGCGCTACGAAATCGGGGATTCGAGGTTTTTGTAGCGCGTTTTCTTGAAATGTCAAGTCTCGGGAGATGAGTCATTAGGTCCGTCCACATTTTGTCAGTTGATGTCTTCTCCAGGTCATGATAGGTTATCATTCCACCATCAGGTTTAGGATCACGCACATGACAATCATTCTAAGAGATTTTATGAGGTATGGTTGTGTCATAATGTGTATTCATGGTGCGTAAACATGCCTGCTGTATGACGAGATTTTTTTTTGAAAAAAAACGCAAAGAAGCCCGAGTTTTCATTTAAAGGGATCATTGCAAGTGAGCCTGCACTCCAAAGCCGAAGCTTTTTTTGAATTGTAGCTGCTGTTAGTTCTCTGTGTGAAGATATTCGAAGCAAGATGGAGAAAAGAGGACATCGATCCGGAAGGTGCCTAAGAACAAAGCCAGAGGGGCTTGATCTTACACTCAGAGATGAAGGTGTAGCAAGAGCCTTTAAAAATGCTGGTTGCTGGAGGTTTTGCGAAAAGTTGAAGGGAGGACACACAGAGGTAACGAAAGCTTTTGCATTGAATTTTACTGGCTTGAATTCTAAGGTGTCAATGCTAGAATTTCTTGTGTCTCCACAAGCCATTTCTATTGTCACTGAAATTCCGAGAGGAGGACAAGAGTGGTTCAAAAATTTTAAGTTTGACATGACTCCCTATAAGGAATTTTTGAAAGAACAGTATGTAAATGAGGACCTCACCAAAGCTGTGCCAAGGAGTTACGTAAAAGAACATTATGCTCTGCTCCTTACATGCATCCAGAAATACCTAACATGCGAGGGGAGGTACACCAAAGTTTATTCCTATCATTTCAAACTTTTGTTGCATTTCACAGGTAAAGCATCAATAGACATCCCTTTCTACTTTTTCAGAAGCCTTAGTAAAATGTGTGAAAAAATCCAGTTAAAGAAAGATGATTGTGAAACATCCCTGTTTCACCATGGCTTAGTAAAGTTGCTGGTGTTAGATGGTTTGCAAAAAATTGGTAGAGATTGGGATTCTTTTATTTTTATGGCCGGCTTTCAAAGCAAGACAGGCCTCACTCCATTGCCGGATAGGGAGAGAGAAAAAAGAACTGAAGAACCTACTCTCGCTGAGCTCAGAAAGGAGGTGAAAAACCAAAGGAAGCCCAAAACCAAGTTGAGTAAATCAGAGAAGTCTGTGGTTATAAAGGAGACACCTAAATCATCAGCAAAGGAGACACCTAAGTCATCAAAGTAGAAAATCAAGCACCAAAAAGATGCACCAAGGCCAAGTGGAGTTGAACAGGTGTCAAGAGTCAGAACCAGAAGTCAGCTAAGCAGAGAAAAGGGCAAATCAATAGCGGTGGAAGAAAGCCCTATGTCAAAGGCTAGCCTAAATGATTTGCTTGAGGCAATTGATTTTGAG
>APFE030388502.1:205361-225554 GCA_000404065.3 Pinus taeda | reverse complement strand
CCAAATGCATTCAAACCCATTGAAAGACTTTTCAAACCAATTTTGACCTTTTTCAATTAATCTAGAATCACCTAATATTTCGAAGTCAAATAAATCTGGATGTGCATAAGGAGTGAGAATAAATTATATCTAAAGACACAACTGCATGCACAAAACTACTTGATCTAGGTTGTCAATGGATACACATACTTATCTCCATGTGGTTGGAGCCTTTCAACCACATGCATAAGATGGCATGGGTGCATTTGGGGCAAATCATAATGAAAAACTTAAATTCTTTGACAAGATCCTTTGCCACCTATAGGATCACCTTCTCTAGCTTTGGAACTAGCCTCCAATCCACTTTTAAGTCCTATGACACCTTTGCAACTAGGCCAAACATGTCTCCCAAGTGTCACTGACAAGTTGTCCTAAAAGCCCAACAAAAAAAGGTTGACTTGTCTACAAACAAGTCCTTAACTCTCCTTAAACACTTGCACAAGTTGTAACACATGTGTACACTATTGTAGCATCTCATTGCTATCATCATCATCATCATGAGTCCAAACCATCACTGCATCAAGTCACCTACATGAGAAGAAGCAAGAAGACTCAGATGAATACCTAGTATTCATCAAGTGCACCAAATCAATGACATATATACCTATAGCAACATCAATAAACCATCATAATATATCTTGTAACCATGTCTACTACACCTTGACTTCCTACACTAGGTCAATCATGCACTAAGTCATAACATGAACATAAACACCAATAGGACATGAACACACATCAACCACACCAATGCCATAATTTGACCATCATGAGTCTGACATCATAAGGTTGACATAAATACCAACATAACCATCTCATTTCCAACAAAATGAGTTGTAACCATGCTACAAGAATGACATTAATGCATAATTTAGTCTACATGGGGTTAACATCAATGCCAACATGAGCTAGTTGTAATCATGAAACGAATTCCAACATTAGCTAGCTGCACACATGAACCCCATAATTCCAACATCTTCAACCATGTTATACAACACGTTTTACAAAAAATTACAAATTCCTTCCTGTAAAACTCTCCACCATTATCCATCCTCTAACACCTTTATTTTCTTCTTTGTCTGATTCTTCATTAAAGCCTTAAATTACTTAAATCTATTAATGACTTCATATTTCCTCCTAAGAAAATATATCCATGTATTCTACAAGAAATCATATGTAAATTATATGTAGTACACAAATTTATGCAGTGATGGAAACAACACAAGTCCAAACACATAATTATGCACTAGTTATAGTATTCCCTCAACCTTCTTACCATAGTAAGATAATATAACTTGATTTTGATTCCCATATAAAAAAATTTCATAGAAATAAAAATAAAAAGAGAAATTAGATATACCTTCTACCATACCATTACCATGAAGCACTCAAAGGCATTCTTTGATATGTCCCAATATTTGATGCCACAACATAGTATTATCTCTTGAAGCTACAATATTTTTTCCATCTTCTGCTCCACTCACAAGAACAATGGAACTATTGGACCCAACAATAATATTGATTCCCCACAACTTATAAAAAATTATAAACTAAAATTCCCACAAAAATACCATTTCTCCTTAAGCCATCCTATAGGTATCCTTTTTAAACACTATTTTTACACCCACATCACTCAACTTTCTTATAGAAATTAAGTTTCTGGGTAATACTTGGATATGTAGAACATTAACAAGTGTCCTAATTCTTTCACCCATGAGCTTCAAAATGAACTTTCCTCATCTTACGATTCTAGCTCTCACATTTCCTCCTAAGAAAACATCACCACCATCAAATACTTCATACTCATGAAACCACTCATTATGAGGAGTCATATGAAAATATGCACCTGAGTTGACCAACCATGCTTCTTGATACATTTGTGTACTTTAATAAGCCAATTACACATCAACTCCCTCAAATGAGGAGATTTTTTCTTCTAAAGGAGGATAATCATCATATCCCTTCCCTTTCTCTATAATTTTGCCTTTACATTCTTTCTTGTAATTCCCTCCTTGGAAACACCTCCAACATACCTTTACAAGCTTTCTTGGAGATTTTATTCTTTCTCTAGATTTGAATCTCCCTCTTGAGAACTTATTTCTACTTTTATTTTGGTACTCTTCTCTTACAAACAAGGCATATTCCTTTTGTATCTCCATGTTTGTCCATCTAATCTCCTCTGAAAGCAAGGATGAGACTATTTCATTGAATTTTAATGTAGTTGAATTACTACATATGGTAACAACTAGACTATCCCACAAGTCTAGTAGAGAACATAACATACTAAAGCACTTATCCTCATTTGGAGTTTTTATATCAATAGATAATAGTTGACTCACCATAATATCAAAGGCATTCAAATTCTATATCACCTAGTCTCCATCCTTTATCCTTATGTTATACAAACTTTTCTGTATGAAAAAATTGTTCACCAGGGACAGACATTAATAAAAATCCCCTATATTGTTCGAAAAATCCTTTTTTGTTTCATCCAATAAAATATTGAGTAATATTGAATGTGAAGAAAAGAATCATATTGTGCTGTTTTCTTTTCAATTAGAATTTCCCCAATCTTTTATTGACATCCCCATCATTGAAGTACCTAGATCTGTGAATATCCACCGATATTTGCCCACCAAAAGTCTTCCATTTTGATTTTGCACAACTCAAAACTTCTCCCATTAAATTTATCAATCTCTATTTTTGAAAAACTCTCCATTTATTTTCATTATAAGAATAACTCTAACGAATCTTCCACTCTAATAGATTTTACAATTAGCCCAAGACAAACCTCTTACCCACAAAGGTGTCCCCTTAAAGATGAAACTAGTTTGATACCAAATGTAAGTTTAACATTGTACGATTAATATCTATAAGCATATTATTAATTAAACAAAATGATACAATAGAAGACACACAAATTTACAAAAATATTATATCCTTTATAACCAAAATTAGGAAAACTATCATTTTTTGTGGCTTAGGGGGTCCTAACGCGGTTCTGAATTAGTTGGGCCAACCAAAAAAACCCTACATTGTTGGCCCTTTTAGAAACAACCCACAAAAAACCCTACATTGTTGGCCCTTTTAGAAACAACCCACGTAGCACAAGCTACAGTCTCACCTGAAGCAGTATTGGGAGATGCAAAAACCAAGTTTCTGCATCCAGAGACTAGTGTGATGTCTTCCATTGCCTTATATTTTCTTCTACACATATCGATAGACTTCTAGGTCTCTTTTACTGTAACTATGCTAACTGGCTTACAGACCTTCATGAAGGCCTGCGATCAGCAATTGTAGACCTTGAACAGGTGACTTACCTACTTTCGTGCATCAACAAGCAACCCTATATTGGAGCTTTCATAGATCTACTTAATTCGAAATAAAACATAAGAGACCTAGCTTCTAACTTCGCAGAACTAGATAATTATTCATAAAATTCATTATTAAGACAAATCCAATGCATTCACACACCATTTATTCATTATTTCATAAAAGATATCATTCAGTCACTAAAAGATAACATAAACAATCCCAATGGAAATACACAGTAATTCTTCAAAAAGTTGTCTTTATTAATCTTTCATTCACAGATTATAGACTCTCGACCCTGTGCACACAACAGTAGGGCTCCATGCACTCAACTCCGGACTCTACCTAAGCCTCCTACACACTCAACTGCAGGAGCCTTCCCTTCTCTATGTAAGCGCAAGAAGCAGAGCCTTCCTACCTTAGCACTTTCCCCAGGCAACAAAACTCTTCAATGTAACCAGTTATCTATCCAAATTTGTTTATAAGACTCACTAAGACTTAACTATTTATAGCTTTTCTAATACAATACCATGGCCCTCAACTCATGGGTGAGTTTTCAAAACCAACCAAAACTAGGGGCTAAGACACCTTTAACTCTTATCTATCTGTTATCACTTAAAACCACAGTCCACCTATGTCCAAAGATTCATATAAAAAAATTTTGTTTAAGTCAATAGGTTTCTATGTGTGTCACTTTGAAATTAGAATTTCAAAAGGTATTGATGTGAGTCCTTGTGAAAAACCGTTAGATACCCTCCATCATTATTGTTTAAGGCATGTCTTGTCTTGTTTACGTCATTTGTATTTTGCGCAGTTTCGCGGCGCAATCTGATTGGCCAATTTAGCTGCGCAATCATTTTTCCACCTTTTCGCAGCGTATCATTTACCAGCCATTTCGTAGCGTGTTTTGTCAATTCATAATTGTCTGCGCTACAAAATCGGGGATTCAGGGTTTTTGCAGTGCATTTTCTTGAAATGTCAAGTCTGGGGAGATGAGTCATTAGGTCCGTCCACATTTTGTCAGTTGATGCCTTCTCCAGGTCATGATAGGTTATCATTCCGCCATCAGGTTTAGGATCACGCACATGACAATCATTTTAAGAGATTTTATGAGGTATGGTTGTGTCATAATGTTTATTCATGGTGCGTTAACATGCCTGTTGTATGACGAGGTTTTTTTTTTGAAAAAACACAAAGAAGCCCGAGTTTTCATTTAAAGGGATCATTGCAAGTGAGCCTGCACTCCAAAGTTGAAGTTGTTTCTGAATTGTAGCTGCTGTTAGTTCTCTGTGTGAAGACATTCGTAGCAAGATGGAGAAAAGAGTACATCGATCCGGAAGGTGCCTAAGAACAGAGCTAGAGGGGCTTGATCTTACACTCAGAGATGAAGGTGTAGCACGAGCCTTTAAAAATGCTAGTTGCTGGAGGTTTTGCGAAAAGTTGAAGGGAGGACATACAGAGGTAACGAAAGCTTTTGCATTGAATTTTACTGGCTTGAATTCTAAGGTGTCAATGCTAGAATTTCCTGTGTCTCCACAAGCCATTTCTATTGTCACTGAAATTCCGAGAGGAGGACAAGAGTGGTTCAAAAATTTTAAGTTTGAAATGACTCCCTGTAAGGAATTTTTAAAAGAACAGTATGTAAATGAGGATCTCACCAAAGCTGTGCCAAGGAGTTACGTAAAAGAACATTATGCTCTGCTCCTTACATGCATCCAGAAATACCTAACATGCGAGGGGAGGTACACCCCAAAGTTTATTCCTATCATTTCAAACTCTTGTTGCATTTCACAGGTAAAGCATCAATAGACATCCCTTTCTACTTGTTCAGAAGCCTTAGTAAAATTTGTGACAAAATCTAGTTAAAGAAAGATGATTGTGAAACATCCCTGTTTCACCATGGCTTAGTAAAGTTGTTGGTGTTAGATGGTTTGCAAAAAATTGGTAGAGATTGGGATTCTTTTATTTTTATGGCCGGCTTTCAAAGCAAGACAGGTCTCACTCCATTGCCGGATAGGGAAAGAGAAGGAAGAATTGAAGAACCTACTCTGGCTGAGCTCAGAAAGGAGGTGAAAAACCAAAAGAAGCCCAAAACCAAGTTGAGTAAATCAGAGAAGTCTGTGGTTATAAAGGAGACACCTAAATCATCAGTAAAGGAGACACCTAAGTCATCAAAGGAGAAAATCAAGCACCAGAAAGATGCACCAGGGCCAAGTGGAGTTGAACAGGTGTCAAGAGTCAGAACCAGAAGTCAGCTAAGCAGAGAAAAGGGCAAATCAATAGCGGTGGAAGAAAGCCCTATGTCAAAGGCTAGTCTAAATGATTTTCTTGAGGCAATTGATTTTGAGCAAGCTAAATCAGTGCAGGTTGAGTCAATGCCTATTGACCTAACCCAGTCATCACCTGATAGCACCAAAAAATCAAAAGCCTCAAAAAGGTTAAGATTTGAAGAATCTGGTAAGGAATTTATGGTCAAACCACGAAGGCCAGTCACCAGGAGGAAAATCAAAGTAGCTGAGAAATTGCACAAGGATGAGATAGCTGTGAAGGTACCTGCAACAAAAGAAATTAGACAACTACCTAAAGCAGAGAAGGCAGAGGAAATCAAAAGAAAACCATACACAAGAGGACAGTCCAAAGAAATGGAAAAGTAGCTACCTAAAGCAGAAAAAGCAAAGGAAGTCAAAAAGAAAGATATGGTTAAAAAGGTTCCCATTGTCAAAGAAACCAAAACCTCATCTTCAAAGGAACAATGGGAGGCAGCTGAGGAAGAAATGGCTAATTTGGAGAAAACTGTATTAGAAATTGCAGCCATGGAAAAAGAGCTTGCAAAACTAAAAGCTCAGTTAGGCAAGTTAGCTACCAAATAAAAATTGCAAATGTTTAAGGTCAGATGTTACCCCAAGTTTTTGTTTTATTTTTCTTAAGTTCATTGGTTTTTGAGGCATGTAAGCACAACATATAAAAGGAAGATAAATTAGGAGTTTTGAAGCCAAAAGCGAAGCTGTAGCAGTCACAAAGTATTTGATAAATTTATTGAAGACTGTAATTTTTGAAAAGAACAGCAGTTTCGTAGCGCGCTACGAAACTGCTGTAGGTGACTGTTTTGTAAAAAACAATGAAATTGATGCTGAGGTCAGAAAATTTTGAAAAGGAATGCCTCGAGGGCAGGAAAGAAACCATACAAGGCTATCTAAGCATTCAAAGAATAACAGGTGTAAGTGTTGGAGCAAAAAGGTGAAACATTTTGGTTTTTTGCTAAAGTTTTCTTAAAGCTACTTTATGACCGAAATATTAGGGTTCTGGTAGGGTTACCGGAATTTTGGGTTGAACACCTGTCCAGTTCACAAAGCATCCAGATTATTAGGCATATGGTGTTATGCGTGGTCATTAAAGGTATTAAACAGCTTGAAGCATGTTCTTTTGGAAATAAAGATTGATGGAAGGCAGGGACCGTGAAAATAGGGCACACATCTTCATCAAATAATAAGTCATCTGCACAGTTAGAATCCAAGGCAGCTCGTTCAGTGAATGTCTCTCCAATGTATTTCAGCCACTACAGAAATAGTACAAGTGTCAAAGCTCAAGAAGGAATCATGCACACGAGGAGATAGAATTAGAGTTTCATTAGGAACAGGACTCTATGTATTTACAGCGCAATACCTTTGTATTTAATAAGTTAGTTTAAATATAGATAAGGCAATTAATGATAGATTGTACCGAGCTCCCTCATGCTGGAGAGGAACACTCAAGGTAGTTTAAATTTTGTTTTCCTATATATAGGAGAAATCTGATAAAAAGGGTTGGAGATTTTTATAAAACAGAGTTTTCATATTGGCTTATTAAAGGACTTTGCGTAATAGAAAGGATATTTTCTTCCAGAGTCATCCTGTGTTTCAAAGCTCAGAGTATTGTGGTTTGGTCTTTATTCTTCTGTTTTACAGTTCATTACATGCAATCACTCTGAATTCACCTAGTGCTCAGACTTACTGTGTATGTTTATTGAGTTGAGGTTCTGCTTGGTAAATGTTTTGAGCATTGAGACATTATATGCCTTGGTTTCCATGATTGAGTAGCTACTTGTTTACTGTAGAAGTGTATGACTCCATGAGCCCAATGGGTGAGGCCTGATTTTGTTGTTCCAACCAGCTTAAACTTCATTTACTGTTTAAAGAGTTAGCCATCTTTTCTTGCCCTTAATGCATATCAAAAATCTGTGAGAGAGCCTTCTCTGACTAAGGAGGCTAAACCTTAGTCTAAAGCCTGGTCTGAAACAGTTTCATGAGATCTTATTAAGTAGCAGCCCTTAGTACTGATTTTATGATAACACTATCTATGCACTCAACATCCACATTTCACAGATACTTTACATCTTTTACAAAATTGTTTACAAAAGTTGACTAAGTTAATTCAATTCTACCCCTAGGGACCCCATCCCAAAAAAAAAATTCATTATATTTTCTAGATGGTGTTAAAATAAAATATACATCTCATGAAATATATGAACATCCAATCCAATGTTAGTTTCATAACAAAAACTACAAAACCATTGGAAAAGCCATCCTTCACCACAAAAACACTTTTAGCAAAACCATCGGCCAAAAACTACCAAAAATAGACATAAAAAGCCATAACCCACAACTTATACAATATTCCATTCTAAAATCACCTCAGAAATACCATTTCTCCTTGAACCACCCTGTAGGTAGCTTTCTTAAGCAATATTTTTACACCCACATCCTTCATTTTGCTAATAGAAATCAAGATTTTGGATAATCCTAGGATGTGTATAATACTAACAAGTGTCCTAATCCTTCAATCCATGAGATTCAAATTGAATTTTTCTTGTATTATGATTTTATATCTCACATTGTCTCCTAAGAAAATATCACCACCATTGAATATTTGATAGTCATGAAAGCACTCATTATGAGGAGTCATATCAAAATATGTAGTTGAGTCGACCAACCATGCCTCTTGATACATCTGTGTACTTGAAGAAGCTAAGTACACATCCCCTCCTTAAAATGAGGAGTTTTTTGGTTCTACAAAAGGATCATCCTCATATCCCTTCCTTTTATCTACAAGTTTGACTTTACAATATTCTTGTTAATTCCCATCTTGTCCATGCCTCCAACATACCCTTACACACTTTCCTAGAGACTTTGTTGTTTCTCTAGATTTATATCTCCCACTCGATAACTTATTTCTATTTTTATTTTGATAGTGTCCTCTTACAAACAAGGCATATTCATTTTGGATTTCCATGTTTCTCCATCTCATCTCCCCCGAAAACAAGGATGAAACTATTTCATCGAATTTTAAGGTAGTTGCATTACTACATACGACAACAACTAGACTATCCCACAATTATAGTAGAGAAAATAACATGTTAATGCATGCATCCTCATTTTAAATATTAATATTAATAGATAATAGTTGAATCACGATAATATTGAAGGCATTCAAATGCTTTATCGCATAGTCTCCATCCTTTATCCTTAGGTTATACAATTTTTTTTCTAGAACAAAAAATGTTCACCGAGGACATACATTGATACGAAAGGCCTAAATTGTCCCAAAAAGCCTTTGTTGTTTCTATCCATGACAAATTGAGTAATACTGAATTTGAAGGACATGATCGTATTGTGCTCTTTTACTTCCAATAAAAATTCATTGAGTATTTTTATTGACATCCTCATCAATGAAGTACCTACATCCACAAATATCCACTAATCTCTTCCCACCAACAAGTATTCCATTTTGAGTTAGCACAACTCAAAATTTTTCCCATTAAATTTATCGATACTATTTTTGAACTACCCTCGATTTCATTTCATCATGAGAATAAGTATCATAGATCTCCCACTCTAATAGGGTTTACAATTAGCCCAAGAAAAATCTATGAGCCACAAAGGTGTCCCCTTGAAGATGAAAATATTATGATACCAAATGTTAGTTTTAACCTTCAAAAATTAATCTCTATAAACGTACTCTTAATTTAAAAAAAATATACAATAGAAAACACACAAATTTATAAAAATATTTTATCCTTGATAACCAAAATTGGGAATGTAGCATTTTGTTTTCATTATATTTTCTATATGGTGTTAAAATAAAATATAAATGTTATGAAATACATGAACCTCCAATATAGTTATAGTTTCATAGACAAAAATTAAAAACCATTGGAAAAAACATCATTCACCACAAAAACACTCTTAGGAAAACCATGGGAAAAAATACCAAAAATAGATGTAAAAAACAATCCAAAAAAATTATTTCCAGGCATTTCCCCAAACCCCTACATACCCCATGAACAAGGGGGGATAAAAAAATCCCCCTAGGACACTCCTTCATTCATGGTTCTTATAACTTTTGCAAAGAATGGATAGCCAATAGTCAATTGAGAAACAACCTTAGGATGTGTCTCATGTTGAAGATTGAGATGACCAAAAGTGTTGAGATTGTCAAAGAGAAAAGAGTGTTGAAGGGCCTAGAATCTCACGAAGGATAAAACGATTATCCCTTGAGATGGCATGGAAGGATGGGTAGTTTGAATGACATGGAACAACTGGTATTTTGAATCATGTGCACGACAAGTTCTACGATGGATGATGTGATAACATGAAAAGCTGACACATGTCACTCATTTTTTTTCATTTTAGGGTGGCCAATTGGATAGGTGGTGGGTGACACAAGGAAAGTGACATGGTAAGACATGTGGAAAAAGAACAAGTGGAACCAAGTGATTGGTCCATGGTGGTGTGATGGGCCTTAGGCCATTGGTGAATGAGGGTGTGAAATGGAATGGTAATGGATCATCCCAAGGTAAAATGTCACGATGTAACAAGAAATTAGCCATCAACT
This sequence comes from Pinus taeda, assembly GCA_000404065.3. Taxonomy (NCBI): domain Eukaryota; kingdom Viridiplantae; phylum Streptophyta; class Pinopsida; order Pinales; family Pinaceae; genus Pinus; species Pinus taeda. Next base: position 215,336 of record APFE030388502.1, on the reverse strand, counting down.
ACACAACAGAAAAAATTCTCATGAGTTGAACCTGAGGTCATCAAAACTTCAGATGTTGAAATGTGAACAATAGAGGATCATCTAGAGGAGCGAAGTCCCAAAGTCACAAGAAAATTAGCTATGAGTTGCATCAAATGACAAGGATTAAATTAGGAGAAATTATTTTTATTGATATTGTGACTTTGATCTCGATACTATGTTTGGATGAAATATTTCAAATTACTCAAGGTCCTACAAAAAAGTATTAGTGGACAAACATTCTTAGCGCGCTAGTTTTGAGATGATAGCCAAAGAAGTGGCCACTAAGAGCGGTCATGGTTCTAACAATTAAAATCAAACAAAACATTTGGTTAAAAGGATTGATCACACAACATTAAAAGAAAAGCTTCTTAGGAAGGAAAAGGCATAAAGACAGATCCAAAAGGAGAGATGAGCAAGTGAAAAAATTATAAATAGAAATGAGAAGTTAGAGAATTGTGCAGCGATTTAGAGAATATGACTAAGCATGTATTGGTAAAGTGTAAATGTTTTATGTGTAAAGTTTTAGTATATTTATTTACCTCCCTGCACCTAATGGAATCGATGTCACATCAGTGCCAATATCCCCAATCTACTCAACAGAGCTCTAAATTTACATCCCATTCAACATAATTTCATGTAATATTTAACATATAGATTCAATATACAAATAGGAATAAGAATAAGAATAAGAATATTTGTACAATAGGTATGCCCAAAAGGCATTTCAAATACAGTGCAATCCTCAAAAAAATATTCTTTCTTCCATAGTTACTATAAAATGGTTTGGTAACACCTATTCTACAATTTATTGTTCCATCACTACAAAATGATTTCGCAATGCCCATTAAAATTTTGTATTGTGATTTCAGGGAAGATGAAATGACTCAACACTTTCCCATATTGAATCCCAATATCCCTAACTTGATCCTTGACACAATATACAATTCACCTACCTTCTTGCACTAGAGGTTGCAATGCTAAAGTTTTATTTCGAAAAAAATAGTTAAAGAAGGTTTTTTTTCTATAGAATTCCTAATAGAGTACTTTTCCTTTATAAAAAATCTCAAAGAACTATAAATACCAAACAACCAATATTCCAGAATGTGGCTGACATGTTCCTTTGTGGTTTTTGAAACCGATGCAACAATAATCAAAAGGAAAATATATTATCACAACTACTGAAGGAACAAGGTTCAAATATTTAATATAAACTGATTCAACAAGCTATAGGTTCTCTAAATGACCAACACACACAAGAATAAAACTACAAAAAATAATGATTCACAAGTAGAAACTGATTCATTATAACCATAGATTTTTTATTCATTTAAGAATCAAACAACTTACAACCAAATTCTTGTTCATTACGTCATTCACACATAAATACCTCTTGGTTCATGCATATTCAAACGTACAAGTGATTGCCAAACTTTAGAACTCTAGTTTCATAGGTAAACAATGAGTTCCTCTCTTCTCTTTTGGAGCTTCTCCTCCTCTCAAGAACTTCCCAAACAATCTTTTCTTATTTTTCTCCCAAAAGAAACTGACCATGACAACCAAGAGTCACAAAAATGTGAATCATTTCCCCTTTTCCATAAAATAGGGGAAACTGATAATATATTTACATCGTAAAATAAATTCTCCACCTATTTCTAAAAAAATCAAAATATACTCCTAAATTAAATATTCAAACTTTCTTAAGGAAACAAATATCTAGAAGGTAAAACTGATTGGATCAATAGATCCAAAGGAGATCGTTGTCTCTTAGAAGTTAGTAATTGCAAATCAAAGGGGATTAGTGTCTATAACATGTTGGTGCACAAGTAGGGGGTGTTTGGTGCATCCAACAAGTTGGTGCTTGAAACATTTGGGGCGGTTGGTGTCTCTAGTTGGATGGGGCGTACAAAAAATGTAAAATGAGGTTTTTCCTACTTAAATAAAATATTCAATAGAATTTTTATGGTTTTCTATTGAATGATTTTCCACATATACCCTATGTTAAATTATCTTACGTGACTGCTATATTTTTTTTCCATGCAATGTTTTAAATAAATGTAAATTTTTAGTATATTTATTTACCCCCTGCACCTGATGGCATCCAAGTCACGCTGGTGACAATATCCCTAATCTATTGAACACATAACTCCGAATTTACATCCCATTCAATAATATTTCATGTCATATTTAACTTATATATTCAATATACCAATAGGAATAAGAATAAGGTATTTACACAATAGTTCGGCCAAGAAGAGATTTCAAATAAAACGTAGTCCTCAAAACATTAGTTTTTCTTCCATAGTCTCTATGAAATGGTTTGGTAACACCCATTCTACAATTTATTGTTCCATCACTAAAAAATGATTTCATAGCGGTCGCTAAAATTTGGTATTGTGGTTTCAAGGAAGATGAATGACTCGACAATTTCCCAGATCGAATCCCAATTTCCCTAACTTGATCCTTAACATAATATATAATTCACCTACCTTCCTACACTAGAGGTTGCAATGCTAAATTTTTATTTTGAAAAAACAATTAAAGAGGGTTTTCCTTTTTAGAATTACCAACAACGTACTTTGTCCCTATAACAACTCTCAAATCACTATAAATACTAGACAACAATTATTCCATAATGTAGTTGACATTTTCCTTTGTGGTTTTTGAAGCCTGATGAGCCTCAGAAATGGGTAATTATATGGGCTCATTCTACCTCTTGTTTTGACTTAATCCACCATTCTCATTAGCCTGTTGCATTTTTTTGAATATATTTATGCTAATAGAGTGAATTGGGTTAGTCACTTTTCCATGTAGTCTAATATGTGTTTTATGCAATTTTTTTTGGACAATTTTGGACAAAGTCAAGGAATTTATGAGCAAATGGCAGCGAAAACTTGAGGAAAATAGGGAAGAGGACTTGTAGGGGGGGTGTATCCTTCATTAATGACCCCTTTCCTCAAATCATCTATCAGCAACTCAGAGCACAAAGGTCCACATTGATGATTCCAAGGGGCAGTCGAGCAAGTAAAGTAGGATTGTTGTTTATCTTCAGTTCTAGGAAGCCGAGTTTCTTGACTTTAGGGGGACTACTGGAAGTCTGCATTTCAATAAATAAGAGGGCTTAGAGCCTCAGTAGGTTAGCTAGTTATTAGTAGATTTTTGCACTTTTGTGCAACATTGTGTTCAACTCATTTTCGAGTTCCTTTTTGTGAACAGTTTATGTAATGTAACTATTATTTTTGATAATGAAGATGAAATAGTTTTTGAGCCAGCACTGATCTCTTTCAGAGGGCTGAAGCTCTTTGGTTAGGGCTCAACCCATGCTGCCCAGCACCTCCTTCTGTGTACTTATATGTTTTTTGGCTTACATTCATGAGTTTATTTCTATTGCATAGGTTCATTTTACTTTGTTGGGTTAGGTTTCTTTTGATGGTTAGCATAGTTGTTTTGTTTCATTTGCTCAATTAGGTTGATGCAGTGATAGAATAAGATTCAAAAAGGCCAACAGCAGGCCCTGATCTCCTTTCTCCCTTCCTGGGACTATGATCAAAGGTCAAGGCACTACTCCTGCCACCAAAAACACAATTTTTGCTCTCCCATGTAACTGCTAGTGTGATAACTTTGATTTGAAAAGGTTGATAGTAGTTCAGATTCAATTTCTTAGATCATTTCCTATTCTTTTCCCATAGTTCTCTCACATGCTTTTCTATTCATATGGTATTGTGCAACGTTTTCTGTTTTTAGGTCAGAAAGTAGGTCAAGCTAGAGAAATTTCAGTTTTTAGTTCTTTCTTTGGTCAGTTTTGATAAGTAAATGTGCATATCTCTTGTAGGATATCTCAGCCCACCATATATCCATAGCATAGTCAGCACTAGATCACTTCTCATAGATTCTCCCAGTCATTCACAACATTTCACCAATCTGCCCTAATTTCTGCATTTTTTCCATAAAGCTGCTTTCTTGCCATTTCAACAAATCCAACCATGACATTCATCCATGATATTCGTTGAAAAGTTCTAGACACCTAAACACCTTCATCTAGCCTTCTTTTCCCCTTTCACGTCATTTTTCCACCTTCAAAACTCCAAAGATAGCTTTCAGCCTCCTCTTGTAGATCCTCCTGTAGATCCCTTGCAGCCTCCTGTAGAACTTCCTATGAGTGATTTTTCGAAGTTCTATCACTACGGAAATCTCCAGAAGGGTATTAGGGGCTTCTTAGGACCTCTCCACACCTCCCTCACCCTCTAAAAAGGCACCTCCATCTTCCTTTGCTACCAAACCTCTACATTGTCACAACGAGATAAATCACAAGCATAATAATTTCACATAAAAACAATCAAAATTACAAAAGATGATTTCTTCTCATTTCTTTTCAGAATTAGCCTGAATAAATAAAATTTACATTTTCAGTAGTCAATGGCACTCATTTCATTAGTTTCCATCTCTTTTCTTGCAAAAGTAGAGTTAGTTGGTAAACTAGGGTTTGCTAGGGTTTGCATTTCATTTTAGTTTTTATTCTCTTTCTACCAATAGAACAGCCTCTATAGAGTTATCTTTCTTCCATCACATTTAAAAGCTTCTTCTGAGAATTCATAGAAGTTGGCTTAATCTCCTAGTGATCTTACACCACCGTTGCTGCCAAGTTTGTTACGAATTACCGAGTTGGTAAAAGTAAAGAAGGAAGCCCTAGGAGTTGTAGCATTATTTCTGTAATACTAGAGCCCACCATCTTTTTGGCACTGTTGTGGGGAAGCGTCAGAGTATTTTGTGATTACTGCTTTTCTTCTATTTTCTACTGCAACATTCTACTAAGTAGTTTATTTCAGCAAGAGTAGAGTAGTTTTTTCATTTCAATTCTACAAGAGTAGATTTGGCATTTCCTGCTTTCATTTCAATTACGAAATTTCATTTCAGTGAGCATAGAATTAGGCATTTCCTACCTTCATTTCAATTCTGCAATTTCCATTTCAGCAAGAGTACATTAGTCATTTCTTGCTTTCATTTCAATTCTAAAATTTCTTTTCCAGCAAAGTAGATTAGTCATTTCCTTACTTTCATTTCAATTCTCAAATTTCATTTTAGCAAGATTCATTTCAGTTAGTTGCAATTTTGTTGTTCAATCCACTTTATTTTTGCAGGTACAGGCAGGGAAGAAAAACAAAAATCACCCAAAAAGAGATTTCCCTTCATGCCTCATAGGAACAAAGACAAATTAGGAAAATTCCTACCCAACACCCCCACCACATCACTAAGTCACCCTTCTCTCTTCTTTGGTGGCAGTGATCGAGAAGAACCTATAAGTGAACCTCTAGAGATATAGGAAGATCCTATAGCAGAAGAAGAGCAAGAAACCATTCCTACGGAGACCATGGCTAAAAACAAAAATGTTAGAGGAAATGGGGAAAGAATAGAGGGTACCTTTCCTATCCGAGAGACCAATGGAGACACTAAAATGAAAAACATAAGTCCTTCACCCTTACCTCACTTCCATGGATTGCCTACCGAAGACCCTTATACCTTCTTATTTGAATTAGTTATTCTCTGTCAAACCTGTTAGCGCTTGAAATTTCACCTCAGGCTGAAAAAGGTAAACTCCAAGGCAACATCAAACCACTTAGCCTTGTAGCTAGCCCTACAGGGAAGGAGAGGGCTCTCTTCGATCTATCTCAGAAAAAGGTCTTCAATGGGCTGAGACAACCAATAAAGAACATTTATTTTACGCTAGTAAACTGATAAAAATGTTTGATTTGGGATTTTTAGGGTTTTGGTGGAAAATTGGGGAAAGGCAATTTTGGGTGCGGGGATTGGACACAGTTTTCACAAGGGGTTCTTTGGGGTGAGGTAGGAGACTCTATTGATGCCTTTGAAAGATTTGTATGGATGATAATGACTGGTGGGGAGCTAAGGAGAGCAAGCAATCACCTTGAATTCTCCTTAAACAGCTGAAAACATTGCTATTAAGCAAACTTAAAGGCAGAGCATAGCAACCATGAATTCTACCTTAACACGTCATTTGCCTAACTTGCAGAAGAAAAAGTAAGAAGATGATTCACATAAAAAACTTGCAATTATAAAGAGAAACACACCATCAATACATGTAACCACATGAATCCCAAAAAGGATTGCAAAACCCTGGTCTTTCTTCCTTTGCCAAAATGGAGTGATACAATCAGTAATACAATAAAAGCTTTCTCCCTCAAGAGTCCAACCATGAAAATGACTAAGAAAGTACATAATATAGGAAAGCTAACATCTTTCCTTGCCTCTAGGGGTTGAGCTCACTATCCTAGGAGCTGTTTCAACCAATTCCAAACTGAGCACTGAAAACTAGGCAGTCAAAACAACTTGCCTCTATAAGCTGGGAAACTAATTCATTCATTAAATTTTTGCCTATCTTATGAATGAATCTTCTAGAAGAGATAAATGAGTGTCAAAATATCATAAAATTACATCATTTACATCAAGGAGGATCAAAATCCACTCTAAAAAGTCAAACCTAGTCAAAACTGCGTTTTGCTGAGCTGTAGGTGCATTTCTGTGAAACTTGCCCAACGAGTCGCGCCCTGATTCTGAACAGGTCGTGCGCCTTTGGAGCCGTTTTTGAGGCACTCCTAGGTGTCCAAATGCGTCAAAAGTGGGCTTGTTGGAAATATCTGGATGTCTACTTTTCAATGCAAGTGCAATTTCTGAATTTGGTGTCCATTTTCCCTCCAAAATGGCAATCTCCCAAGATTGCTTCTTGTGTGTCAAAAAGGTGGCAGAAAGTCATTTTTTGCTTGTTTTTTGACCTTATGGATGCTCAAAACTTGGTGAAATTTCTTGGTACTTGCTGAGGAAGTGTATTTTGTCCTGACAAATCCAAAAATGCAAACTTTTCCTGAAATGGACCTTCCCATCGAAAGGGTCGCGCACGGTGCGCGACTCGTTGAGGACAAAAACCTGTGTGTGGCACAAAAAATTCACAATTGACAAAATTTTCTCCAAATTTCTTGAAATTTTGGCATGGAGTCCCCAATCAAGTACCATGCTCATTCAAAGAGGCTTTGGCTAAAATTTGGAGTGGATCGGGCCTTTTCCGTCGTTTTAGTGCCTTGGCCAGCCTCCTTGGATTTGGCGATTGTAATTTTGACATTTCTATAAAACCATGACACCTATGAAAAATGTGAAGGAGGGTTTTATTCTTTGGAATGTTGTGGACAAAACCCTCTCCCATTTTTCCCAAATTAATCTTTGATTGCTCAAAAACATCATTTGAGTAAAACCTACCCTGATGTGTGAAACACGAAATTTTCTGGAAATGAAGCGAAATGAAGGGGATAAGGGGTTCTAACTTCTTGGGGAAATTTTTGGAAGTAGGGAGGGATGTTAGGAAGTAAGGAAAAGTGGATTCTCAGAGATTGAGTGAGGGGAAGGGTTCCAAAATTGCAAAACACAGGGCCAACCTAGAAAATTGCCAGGTTGTAGCTAGAAACTAGGGTTTGTGCGAAAATGAGGAATTTGGGGAATCTCAATGATGGGAAGCATTTGGTAAGGTACTTTAAGGATATGGGAAGGTGTATGGACATCAGGAAAAAAGTTTTGGCGATGATTTGACCGTCCAAGAGAAATTGCCTTCAAAACCCTAGGAGACGGAAATGACCTTACCTAGGCGCAACTGAAGCATGAACAAGGTGTAAAATGACTCATTAGACACTGAGATGATAATGAAAACCCTATGAATGATGATAGACTCAGCTGAATAGTGACATAGATTGGCATTTGGGAAACTTTGAAAAGAGTGAGAGCAAACCCTAGACATAATGCCTAATGACCAAATTTTGCTTGAAGACTCACTGAAATGACAAAATTTGACCTTGACACTTCAAAATCACTTTGTAAGAGCATATTTTATCACTGGAGGAAGGCTGGAAAGACTGACACTGACATTGGCTCCAATGGGGATGGTAGCTCCTTGGAGGTGCTAAGAACCTCAGATCTCTGGGAGAGCAGACCAGTGCTTTCAACCATTGGGCGATGGAGTCATTATTTCGGCAAATGACACAAGACTCTGACTCATTTATTGACTGAAAAATGACTCGAGCCGACACAATTATGAAACCAACATGACTGAAAACTGACTCACAAATGACTCATGACTGACTTAACAAAAACAAGAACTTACAAAGCTTATTGAAGGGCAGCAGTCCATCAAGATTTGAAATCATGATGACAACCACCTGTGTTTCTTAGAAGACAATATACATCAAACTATATCAAAATGCCAATGCAATCAATCAAGAAGATGGCTTCTTGAATGATTCTTCCTATCAGAACTTCTGGTCAACAATACAAACCGATCACTGGGCATCCAAAAACATAGTTGACCATGGCTGCAAAAAAACACTGTAATAAACATTTTCACTGCTGGCTGCAACAAACTTGCTAGATGATCATGAAAAACATGAATATTTGCCACTGCCACCTCCTGCTGAAAGATCAAGGTGTCCTTTGTTTCAAATTCTGATATGCCTTCATTATGTGCTTCAGTAAAAGTATGTTCATGGGCTTCAAAAAACTCTGAACAAATGGATGGGCAGATCTCTTCTTGGAAAAGCATTTCAGCACATGAAACATATGAAGAGGAATCTGAATGGAAATCCTGAATGTTTTGATCTTCTGTGGTGTGAATGTGTTGTAGGTCATTCTTAAACAAAAAACAATCTTCGCGATTATCAAACATGACAGCCTTATCATCTTTGTGAAAGAAAATATTATCTGTTTGTTGATCTATAAAACTGATTACAAGACCGTCATCATTCTCAAAAGAGGAAGATATTTCACCAAGACTTTCTTGACCATGTGTGCACTGCAAATCTGCTGTAGCTTCGGCTGAAACAAGACCTTTCAGAAGTAGATCTATCTCATCTTCACACAAAGGAGACAATGCTTTTTGTTTTCTTCTGCTTAAACAATAATTATCTTCATATGACAGGGCATTCAAACTATTATTTATTATTGAGTTATTGAAAGGAGATTTATCACTTACTTGCACAAAGATACTATTTTGTTTTTATGAACATCTGAATCCACAACTCTATCTATGATCTCAACAACAGAGCTCTCTTTGATGGGATTCAGCACAAGGTATTCTTGGTCATCATGATCTGAATGTTGATCTGATCTTGCATCACATTCTGAAATTGAATCTTGACTACCCTGCACGCTGTCTTCTTCTGTGGGCAGATCTGAAATGTCATTATCCCTTTCATCATTTTCAGCCATATGACCATCTTCAGCTTGCTGATCTTGATTCTGCTGCAAAATGTCCTGATCATCTTGATGAGAATTCTCTAAGTTTTCTTTATGCCGGTGAAATGGATTTTCGTACAGAGCCTCCATGATCTCAACCTCCATAAAATTATCATCTTCGTAATATTTCTCGAGGCTTTCAATAAAACTATAAGCATGCCCTCAACAGTCTTGAACTAAATTTAATGATGGATAAGAGTCCTTATAGCGTTCAATGAACATAGCATGAAAATCCTTTAAACAGTAAATACAAGCAGGCAGAAAACTTTCATACCATGATTGGGCTTTATCTTCCAGAGTGGCCAAGAATATCTTCATCAAGCAATCTTCAGGAAAATCAACCTTCAAATTGCGAATATGCATGTGAAATCTAACCACATGTAGAGCAACATCCTTCCTACCATCATCTTTAAATGTAGGCAAATTCCTTGACCAATCTACCTTTGGAATTTTATTTGGAAAACCAGGGATTTGATCTCGGCTCAAGGGAGCATATCTTCTTGCGATTTGGTCCATCTTGAAAAGCTCAAAGCTACTAATCTCTTTGCAGTGGAGTCACCATGAAGCACAGGTCACTGGATTCTTCATGAAAGGAGTCGCCAGGTGAATGATTTCAGCCTGTGAAAACTCTCAACTAATCATCCAAAAGTTCAGAGTTTACAAATAAAC
>APFE030388502.1:159175-191176 GCA_000404065.3 Pinus taeda | reverse complement strand
CAGGAAGAGGACCACATAAATCACTGTGCACAAGATGTAAAGGGGCTGAGGCGTGCCAAGAGGCACGTTTTTCAAAATTGTCCCGATGATGTTTTCCGAGTACACATCCGGAACAAACACCATCTCTGCAATATACCATAGGAAGACCTGTCACCATATTTTCTTTACAAAGATGCTGAAGGGAGTGATAGTTTAAGTGACCAAATCGCTCATGCCAAAGTTTGCTCACTTCATCATTATGAGCAACAAATACTGAGGGAAGATTTGATGACCCAAAGTTGTGAAACTTATACAACCTTGTGAATCATCAGCAATACCAGTAGCTAGAATCTGTTTAGGATCTCTTAGATCCTTGATTACAACATCATGAGGTGAAAATTCAACAATTTTACCTTCACCGGAATGAGTTATCTGATATACAGATAGAAGGTTGCTGGATAAGGTTGGAACACATAATACATCATTAAACTGACCATTGTCTAGATGAACAGTTCCAGTCCCTACAACATTAAGAGATCTATCATCACCAACATATATATTTTCGGTGTTACAATCATGTAAAGAAGAAAACATGGCTTTGTTTTTGGCCATGTGATAAGAGGCTCCAGAATCAATGAGCCACTCATGAGAATGAGAAGAAGAAGATACATTTAATGCATAACCAGACTGAGATGATTGACAACGACATGCAGAAAGTGCCATTCCTGAGGATGAAGTTGAAGTTGAAGTAGAAGAATGCTCCACATGGATGTTATGTTTCTTCATTGCGGCTTCCAAGGCTTCCATCTTCTTAAAGCATTTAGATTCTAAGTGGCCATCTCAATTACAAAAGTTACAATGTCTATCAGTCTTCTTCCATTTGTTTTTATTGGTCTTATCATTTTGCTGAATGATCTTTCATTTTGAGACTGAGTTTGCTTAGGACCCTTGTTTGGTTTAGGACCATTCTTTTTAGGATATGACTTCTTAGGATTCTTTAAATTTGGTTGCTGCTGGGCGGCTAACGCTTTCTTGGAAGAGTTTCCAAGATTAAGAAGACCAAGGTGTAAGAGTTTTTCTTGTTCTCTTATTAAAGAATCACAAAAAGAGTCAAAGGAAGGGGCCTTGTAGTCTTTTCCTTGACAAATGAAAGCTTCCCTTGTAGAATGGAAGGTGGAAACAAATACAGAGTAGGCTGGTCCCAACTTAGTAAGGATGGAATAAATAAGGTTACTATCTTCTTTCTTAATCTTAACACCTTCCAAGAGATATCTAAGGGTCTTGAATTTGGACAAGAAATCTTCAATGCAAGAAAAATTATTAGGATCCAATGTAAGCAACTCATTTTCAAGTTGATGGGCTCTAATTTCATTTTTAATCCCAAAAACTTTAGTGATTTTTTCCAATGCTTCATGAGGAGTATCAAGTTCTGCAATATGGAATCTAAGATCAGGAGAAATAGACATCCCTATCAAACCACGTGCTTGATCTTGTCTATTTCCCATTTTGCAACCTTGTCTTCATCTTTTGGTTTCTTCTCTTGGCCTGTGGCTATTCTGTAGAGACCTTTACTTCTAAGTAAATCTTCCATGTAGGATGCCCATTGGAAGTAGTTAGTGCTGTCAAGAATGACTTAGCATGGACTTTCCATTTAAAAAAAAAAACTGAAGCTGAAGATGCTGAAATTAAGTGTTCCAATGGATAGATCTCGAAAAATTAGGCTGTTTTAAAAAAACCGGCTCTGAAAAAGGCTTCCGGATGAAGAAGTTATGGCTTTTTGAAAAAATTTTGTTGAAGTTGCCGGCAAAGTGCGCGAATGTGTGGGAATGAAAAAAACGCCCCCACAAAATGGAGATTTGAACCCAAGACCTCTACTCTCTTAAAATAGCTTTGAACAATTGATCTATACAAAAAATTTGAGAGAGAGAGAGAGAGGGGGGGGGCCTTGGGTTGCGTGCTTGCCTTGAGAAAGCTTTTTTTTCCTACAAAACAAAAACACAAAACCCAACACGAATATGCAAAGAAAAATGAACCTTACGGCTTGAAGTTAGCTTTAGCTGGAAACTAAATATTTTTCTCCATGTTTATGATTTTCCAAGATCACACTAAGGTCAGGGAAAAGAGCATACGCATGAGAGAAAAAAAACTTCCTTTCTGTTTCTGATTTGCCCAGATCGCACAGAGTCGCAGGGCAAAGAGCATACGCAGAAATGAAAGGTATAGATCCGGTAATAAAAAAGGCTAAATAAACAGAAACCGAAATAACCAGAGAGAAAATAACAGTAAACTACAGATAAACACTGTATACCTCCAGATCTTAAAAATGACGCAGATAGGGCTACCGGAAACCTTTTCGCGTGAAACGAAAGGGGTTCCTCACTGGAACAGATGCTCCGAACACAACAGAGCAGTCCTCTCGGCTCAAAAGTAGTTAGAAATAGTAGATCTAGGAAACGACAGCCGCATGCAGTTCTACCGGCTTCAGATTTGGATCACCAACGGACGCGGCCCTCAAATAGCTCTGATACCATGTAGGAATTTGCAGGGTAAGTTCCTCAGACAGAACACCAGAAGGACACCGCTCACAAACAGATCACAGATCAATACACCAGTATTTTTGACGTGGTTAAAACCCTCAAAGAGGGAAACAGTCCACGGCCTGAGCCAACATGGCCACTTCAGACAATTTATTAATCAAAGAATGAAAATTTACATAAGCTCTCTCATGGACGGATTACCCAAACAATGACCCTCCATGCGCTTTAAATAGAACTCATGGACCAATCGGGTGTCAAGCCACGGATCAAGTGTCGGTAATACCGAGGAGAGACTGAACCGTCGGATCACTACTACATATCGTGATCGTCGGATTGTAAGTTACAAAATGTACAACGGTAAAGAAACACACTTTACCTAACTCTATACCTAAATCTATACTAGACCAAGTTGAACTTAACTATTTCCTATGTGTCGGAATATCCTAACACATGATTATATATCTACAAAAGGTGGCGGGATTTGAAGCGAAGTATTGAGTTGAAAAGAAAAAATGAGAATTGAAGTCTGCCTGTGTTTTTCTGAAATATATATAGTCTCTCCATTTTACTTTTTGCACTAAAATTTTGTCTCTTTCTCCCCCGTGGTATTCTCCTATATGAAGAAGTGATGCAACCATAGGAAATTAAGCATGTAAAATAGTGAATTTTCATTAGGTGGTCTGCTTACTTTGTGAAAGAAAAAAATTGTCTTGCTCTCTGTGTTTTTTAAAAAGAAAAATATATTGATTTCCTCAAACAACCTGAGAAGTAAAGTAAGGTTGAGAATAGAGTTTGAAGGGCAGGAAAATTAAAATTTGTTTTTCTAAAAAGGAAGAAACACGAAAAACTTTCTCTGGTTCCAAAAAAAACCTCAACTATTCCTTTGTTTTCGGGTTTGAAAATTTGTTGCCTCCTCCTCACTTGAGAATTTCCATCAGTCACTAAACATAATGACAGGGGGTTTTATAAGAAAGGAGCCTCTAAATTCCACCAAATTGCATGAACACCCAGAAGTGGTAGCTGTCTTTACCAAGGCAAATTGGATGCCTTTCTTTGAGAAATTTCATGGGTATGATGAGGAATTTACAGAGGAATTTTTGTTATCTTTAAGACCCCATTCAAAAACCCATGCTACAGTTAGTTTCCGGGGCCTAACCATAGAACTTTCACCAGAACTCATTAGCAGAATTATATGTATTCCACTTGGGCTCCCCTAGAGCAAAGAAGAAAAACCACTAGGACAAGTTGCTAAAAAGACCTTTTTCCAGCCTGATGAAAATCCTGTGGAGGATAAGAATGGGATCAAAAGGACAAGTATACCTTATCCATGGGGCGAGGTCAGCTATTAGATCATGAAATATATCTCTTGTGAAGGAATATACAGTATAGTCTATGGTTATCATTTCAGATTGTTACATGAACTAGGTTATGGAATGGACCTACCTACATCTAGAAAAATTAGTCTTCCATATTTTCTCCTCCAATCCTTGATAGAGTGTAGCACCAAATTGAATATAGGGTTTCCAAACCAACTGGCTCACCATCACTCATTAAATTTCTAATAGAGGATTCCCTCCACACATACACAATCCCTATAGCTGAGGAGATTTTTAGGAACATGACTAAAGAAGATGACATAAAAACTCTCACTGATGACCTTAGTGCATCTGACAGTGAAGAGGAGGAACAGAAATAGGAACTTGAGAAGGAATTCCATGAGGAAGCACAAAATGTTCAATTAGAAGAAGAAAAATAATAAAAACAGAGAGGAGAGGAGAAACATGACATCACCACAGTTGAACCTAAAGCAGAGAAGAAAATAGCATCAAAAGCAGAAAAAGGGAAGACCACAACAGAGAAAAGGAAGAGGGAAAGACCTGAAAAGAAGAAGCCCAAGATAGCTTAGAAAAAGGTTGTCACAGGAAAGGCAGAAACTGAACAAGTAGAGGAGAAAACAACACCAGAGACAGTAGAAACAAAATCAGAGATAGCAGACATAGGCAAAACAACAGAGGAAGAAGAAGAAAAACATCGAGAAGAAGTGTCTCCTGAGACACTAGCAAGAGAAGCAGTAGTTGTTCTTGCTGCACTTAGTACTCCAACCAAGAAAAAATGGAAAAGGAAAAGACAACCATCTATGTACTTAAAAGCTCGAAGGAGCACCAAAATGAAGATAGGGAAGCCTCAGCCACCTTCGAAAGAACCCATCATCATTGAGGATGCACCTACTATAACAAAGGAGGAATATCCCTCCAAAATCTCCGTCACTTACGAGAGAGGAAGTCCTAAGGCCTCTACATTGAAGGAAAGGATCAATTAATGGACTCTAAAGCAGTCCTATAAGAAGCACAGACCTCTCTACAGGAGACATTGGCAAAGCTCAAAGAAACTAAAAGACTTGAAAAGAAGGCAGAAGAACAGATCCAGGAAGAAGCTAAGGCAAAAGAGGTACCAGAGCCTGGACCTTAGCCTAACTTAGGCTCCTACTACAATCTTCTGGAAGGTGGGAAGATCATCCCACAAAAGCTTACAATGCCTCTTTTCTTCTACCTCGAAAAGGAAAGAATTAGGACCCACACATGGATGCAGATTGCAAAATCGAAAGAAGTAGAATACAAAGCGCAGATGGAAACAAGTTGAGAGAGATGGGCAGGGAATTGAGCATGGTCAGTCATACACAGCATCAAAAGAGCTCAATTGCAGGAAGAAAATGAAATGTTGAAAAAACAACTACAAGAAAGGGAACCTCAAGGAGAAAATGAGTTGTTAGTCTTAAAAGGATAGCAACAGAAAGAGGGACCCCAGGCAGATAGTGAGGCAACAAATAGATAGCAATAAGAAGAGGAACCCCAGACCGATAGTGAGACATTGATGAAATAGCAACAGGAAAAATAATCCCAGATAGAAAATGAAGTGTTGATTTTGAAGAGGCAACTATAGGAAAAGGAATCCCAGTTAGCCTGCATGGCCAGCTCGACAATGGAGGCATTATAGTGTAGGCAGCTAACCAAATCATATGCATTGTACCTCAAATATTAGTGGCTCCAATTTTAGATTAAGACACTAGCCCAGAGGGGCACAATGCCTTTTCAGGATTATGGCCAATTTATGCATTTATGTGATCACAGTTCAGCTGAGGATAAAGCAAAGCTAGAAGAATTTTACTTGCACAACATGGCACTTACTGACATGAATTTATGGGATCCAAATGTTGCATTGGGAGACTTGCAGCTAATGGCTATGACATCTTGAATGAGCCATGAAGAGAAGAGGGCAGTGGAAATCCAAAAAATGATGGCAAAAGAGCTAAGTGATCCCCTGATGATTAGAGTAGAACTAGCAGAACCCCTGGCTCTCATCTATGACCACCAACACCTTGTAGCTAATCCTCAAGTTGTCCTTGACTATGTCGACAAGCAATCACAGGGTATTGCTCATTTCAAGGATATGGAGAGATTGTTTGGTGATGACTATATTCATGCATGCATGAGAAGGTGGAATACATTGCCACATAGCCTAAGAATTAGGGAGTATCACTCCCCAAACAAGATGAGGGAAGCCATGAGGAGAGTGCCCCTGTCTAAGTACTCAATGCAAAATTTGAAAGCCAACTAGATTGGCCTTAAATTCAGTCCTCCACTGCTATTAGGATTGCTGGAAGGAGTAAAGGAGGAAGAAGAACATAAACAATGGGAAGAAGTGGATAGGAAAGTAGGTTTCCATGATAAAGAGGAAGACATCACATCAGAGGCTTGGGATGTTAGGGAATCTGTCAAATCCATTAAGGATGAAGAGTTAGATTGGTTGCTCAGACGATGAGAAACCCATTCAGTAGGGGGTGATGATGATCTCTAGAAATGGGTAATTATATTGGCTCATTCTACCTCTTGTTTCAACTTAATCAACCATTCTCATTAGTTCGTTGCATGTTTTTGAATATATTTATGGTAATAGAGTGAATTGGGTTAGTCACTTTGCCATGTAGTCTAATGTCTGTTTTATGCAGATTTTTTTGGACAATTTTGGACAAAGTCAAGGAATTTATGAGCGAATGGCAGCCAAAACTTGAGGAAAACAGGGAAGAGGACTTGTAGGGGGGGTGTCTCCTTCATTAATGACCCCTTTCCTCAAATCCTCCATCAACAACTTGGAGCACAAAGGTCCACATTGATGATTACAAGGGGTAGCCGAGCAAGTAAAGTAGGACTGCTGTTTATCCTCAGTTCTAGGAAGCTGAGTTCCTCGATTTTAGGAGGACTGTTGGAAGTCCCCATTTGTATAAATAAGGGGGATTAGAGCCTCAATAGGTTAGCCAATTTTTAGTAGATTTTTACACTTTTGTGCAGCATTGTGTTCAACTCATTTTCGAGTCCCTCTTTTAGAACAATTTATGTAATGTAGTTGCTATTTTTGATAAAGAAGATGAAACAGTTTTTGAGCCAGTACTAATCTCTTTCAGAGGGCTAAGGCTCCTTGTTTAGGGCCCAAACCAAGCTTCCCAACACCTCCTTCTGTGTATGTATATTTTATTTTTTGCTTCCATTCATGAGTTAATTTATGTTGCATAGGTTCATTTTACTTTGTTAGATTAGGTTGCTTTTGATGGTTAGTATAGTTGTTTTGTTTCAGTTGCTCAAGTAGGTTGCTGTAGTGATATAATAAGATTCAGAAAGGCCAACAACAAATCTTGATCTCCTTTCTCCCTTCCTAGGACTATGATCTGAGGTCAAGGCACTACTGCTGCCACCTAAAACACAGTTTTTGCTCTCCCATGCAACTGCTAGTGTGATAACTTTGATTTGGAAAGGTTGATAATAGTTCAAATTCAATTACTTTGATAATTTCCTATTCTTTTCACATAGTTCTCTCGCATGATTTTCTGTTCATAATTTATTGTGCAACGTTTTCTGTTTTTCAAGTTAGAAATTACGTCAAGCTAAGAGAAATTTTAGTTTTTAGTTCTTTCTTTGGTCAGTTTTGATAAGTAAATGTGCAGATCTCTTGTAGGATATCTCAGCTCACCATACATCCATATCACAGCCAGCACCAGCTCACTTTTCATATATTTCCCCACTCATTCACAACATTTCACCAATCTGCCTTAATTTCTGCGTTTTTTTCCATAAAGCTGCTTTCTTACCATTCAAACAAATCTGACCATCACATTCATCCCTGATCTTCCTTGACAAGTTCTAGACACGTCAACACCTTCATCTAGCCTTTGTTTCCCCTTTCCCATTTTTTTTCCACCTTCAAAACTCTAAAATAGCTTTCGGCCTCCTCTTGTAGATCCTCCTATAGATCATCTTGTAGATCCCCTGCATCCTCCTGTACATCTTCCTGTGACTGTTTTTTCGAAGTCTGATTGCTATGGAAGTCTCCAGAAGGGTACTAGGGGTTTCTTAGGACCTCTCCACACCTCCCTCACCTTCTGCAAAAGCGAAATCCATCTTCCCTTGCCACCAAACCTCTTCACAGTCATGACCAGATAAATCACAAGCATAATAATTTCACATAAGAACACTCAAAAGTACAAAAAGATGAGTTCTTCTCATTTATTTTTAGAAGTAGCCTGAATAAATGTAATTTACCCTTTCAGTAGTCAATGGCACTCATTTCATTAGTTTCCATATCTTTTCTTGCAAAAGTAGGGTTAGTGGGTAAACTAGGGTTTGCTAGGGTTTACGTTTCATTTCCGTTTTCATTCTCTTTCTGCAAATAGAACAGCCTCTGTAGAGTTAGCTTTCTTCCATCACAGTTAAAAGCTTCTTTTGATAATTCATAGAAGTTGGGTTAAGCTCCTAGAAATCTTACGCCAGTTGACAAAGTGACAATCTATAGTAGATCTAGTACTTGTGCATACAACACCATCGCTTCCAAGTTTGTTACGAACTACTGGGTTGATAAAAGTAAAGAAGGAAGCCCCAGGAGTTGCAACATTATTGCTACAATACTAGATCTCACCAAAGCTAGTGCAGCAATAATCAAAATAAAATTAGATTATCACAACTACTGAAGCCACAAGGTTAAAATATTTAATATAAACCGATTCAAAAAGCTACAGGTTCTCTAAATAACCAACACACACAAGAATAGAAGTACAAACAGTAATTGTTCACAAGCAGAAATTGATTCATTATAACCATAGAGTTTTGATTCATTTAACAATCAGACAACTTACAAACAAATCGTTGTTCATTACATCACTCACACATAGGTACTTCTCAACTCACATAGATTCAAAGGTACAAGTGTCTACCAAACTACAGAACTCTAGTTACAGAGGTAAACAATGAGTTCCTCTCTTCTCCTTTCTTTACTCTCTTCTCTTTTCAAGATTCTCCTCCTCTCAAGAACTTCCCAAACAATATTTTATTATTTTTTCCCAAAATAAACTAACCATGGCAACCAATAGTCACAAAAATGTGAATCATTTCCGCTTCTTTATAAAATAAGAGAAACTAAAACCATATATTTACTTCATAAAATTACTTCTCCACTTATTTATAAAAAAAATCAAAGCTTTCTCCTAAATTAAATATGAACACTTTCTTAAGGAAACATTTAAATTTTTTCCCAACATTACCATGTGACCATCCCAACACACTATTAATCTCATGTCGAGTCTTCATCAAATTTTGTTAGGGTCCAACCCTAACCCATTTATTTATGTAATAAGACCAATGGGCTAAGTACGAATCATAGCTTGTTAGAGAGTCAATAAATATTGTGTTAATAAGTGTAAGTGGTTGACCCGGATTTAAGAAAGGGACCACAGTTAGTTGCAAACGGGCCATAGTTAATAAATAAAGTGGTTAACTCATGTTATGTAAAGAACCACTAGTCATTAGGTTGTTGGAGTTTGTTTAGCTATAAATAGTCATCATTACTAAGGGAAAACTCATTGAGTCTTATTGTAATCCATCTCTACTCGGCTGGAAGTTGTCCCCTCGAAGAGGTAAGTGAACATTATATATGTTTCTAAATAATAAAGTATTTTGCATTCTTCTCATTTCATTTTGTGTTTTGGGTCATATTTCTTTGCATTTCTGGTATTCTAGAATTTCTCGTAGGTCAAGAGCATAATAAGTGGTATCAGAGTACCTTTTAGGGCTAGTTGTACCTCCAATTGTTGCAATTTTTTTTTTATGCTATAGACATGTTCCAGCATCTTTAAACCATGAGATCTATCATTGAGTGCATAAACCTATGAATTTGGGGAGGCTTGCACCTAGGAACTACAGGGGGTGGTCACACTTGTTGGACTCCCTTGTAACCCTTATGGGTACCCCTTCGAGTAGTAGTGCATTAAACAGAGCCGCACACGAACTGCACTTCCACATACCCTTGGGTATATCATAAGCCCCCAGGCTCACCTAAAACCTAACCTTGGATACGTCGTTGGCCATCTTGTTGCTACAGTACACTGAGAATAACACACAGGGAGATTACTTATGCGTCAGATAGTGTAGTCGGGTAGAATCCTAAAAGATTGGACCAAGTAATATCGTTGGAGCCCTATGTATATTTTGATATATAGCACCTGACACTCCTTTGTGACCATAAATCTCCCTCTTATCTTCCAGATCAGATCCAGGAGTGGGGGTTCTGTTGTCACCTTAAAAAATCAGATCCATTAGTTGTGGTTTTGTCGTCACCGTGCAAATCAGATCCAACATTTGGGGTTATGCCACTGCTGTGCCACTCACATTCAACAGTTGTTGTTTTTATAGTACAAATCAGACTATTTGAGCAATGAGGCTTGCTGCTACTATAGTCTAGGCCCAATTTTCGTAGGACATTGGGTAGGATTTAATTTTCTGGAATTTGGCCACTACATTATTGATAAGTGGGGAGTAAAAATCCTTTTGGATGCTTGCAAGATACGTAGTACATAAGCATCAGGATGATGATTTGATCATAATGCTACCATTCACTTAGTAGCCTCAATTTTCTGGTAGTCCCAAATTTTTCCGAAGTGACTTCAAGTGACCCCCACGAATAGATTCTTGAGTTTGCCCTCTTTCCAAGAAGACTACTCTTAAGTAATTGACCAAGGTTTATGTATGAGATGTACCAAATATCAAGTCATGGCCTATGAGAAGGTCGAGAGCCTTGAAAAAAGGTTGGATGAGTTCTAGGGCAATATGTACCGAATTATCTCACAACTTTCACAGCTCACCAATATGATGTAGAGGTCTCATTGGTAGAAGCATAGTGTTGATAAACACCTTAAAGGAGAATATAGTCATCACATTCACTTCCATGGAAATCACCAACATTCCTACCCTCAGCCAACCAAGTTGGACATGTACAAATTTGATGGCTCTAATCCTGGAGTATGGGTAGCACAAATGGAACAATATTTCTCCCTTATTGATATCTGCAAAGATTAAACTAAACTACATGTTGGAGCCCTTTACTTCTACCAAGGGAGATGGTAATGGTGGCAATGGAATCATAAATGTTATCCCGGGAACATAACTTGGCACATGTTCTCAAAATCCCTCTGTGACAGCTTTGACAAGGAATCTAATTTTTTGGGTTGTCCCACTAAGCTTCGACAGACAGGTACAGTCAAAAACTATAGTGCAGCCATTGAGACATTGGCCATCAGAACTGATGGTCTAGGATATGACTTCTACTTGGAGTGTTTCATCAGTGGTCTCAAAAACGCCATCTAGGCCCATGTCCGGATGCACCACCCATTTATGTGGATGGACGCCTGCAAAAAGGTCATCGAGATGGAACTCTCCTTAGATTCCTAATCCACTCATCTAGATTTTGTAGCCAATGGGCATCCCAACTAGGCTCAAGGCCCTACCCAAACAATTAATGTTCAAAAGTTGTCTCTAGCAGAATTGGCCAAAAGAAGAAAACAAGGATTATGCTATTACTATGATGAGAAATAATCCCCAAGGCATAAATGCAAGGAACTAAAATTATTTCAAATCGATGCTATTGATAACAGATCATCTGAGGAAGCCCCACCCCTTGGGGTGCTCGAGGATGAAGTTGAGGAAACCTAGCCTGACAATGGTCTCGCAGCTACGCCAGATGAACCAGTGATCAAACTACATGCTTTGGTGGGCATTTCTTCGTCTAAAACTCTCAAAATATAAGGCTTTACTAAACATCAACTAGAAGTGGTATTTATTGATAGTGGCAGCACTCATAACTTTATCCATAAGCAAGTAATCAAAGTTGTTCAGTGTTTTTTGGATAGTCTCTAATTTTCAAATCCTTTTCACTGATGGGGGGAGCATGAAATGTGAAGGCGGCTATGAAAATATTTAACTTCAAATGGGTGACTACCACCTAAAGGCCCACATGTTTTCGATTGAAATGGGGGGTTACGACATTGACTTGGGCATTGAATGGCTTCACACACTAGGCCTTGTCACAATGGATTTCCAAGAGTTATATATGAGTTTTAAGAATAATGACCACACTCATACATTACGAAGTCTCTAGGTCGGTGCTCCTACTATCATCAACTCACATCGAATAGAGAAGATTTTGAAAAAGGGCCATCATGGAGTCAACACTCAATTTAATGCCATCTAGGCCATTGAAGCCACAACTCCTCTTATTCATCCTGTGTTGCAACAGTTCTTAGACCACCACCAGAGGGTATTTGAAAACCTATAGGATTTACACCCTCCAGGGGTGAACATGACCATAACATCCCTTTGGTCCTGGTGGCCCAACCACCAAATGTCCATCCATATCAATATCCTTTTTCCCAAAAGAATGAAATTAAAAAAATCATCAAGGAACTTCTTGCAATTGGTGTTATTCGTCCTAGCATCAGTCCTTATTCATTTCTGATAGTCATGGTTGTCAAGAAAGATGGAGAATGGTGCATGTGTTAGAATTTTCAGGCCCACAACAAGCTCACTATCAAGGACAAATTCCCTATTCTAGTTGTTTATGATCTTCTTGATGAACTATATGGCGCTCAATTCTTTACCAAGCTTGATCTCTGGTCAGGCTGTCACCAAATACGCATGAAGGAAGTAGACATTCCCAAGACTTCCTTCCAAACTCATAAAGGCCACTATGAATTCCTATTCATTCAATTTTGTCTGTGTAATGCTCCATCTACTTTTCAAAGCCTCAAGAACCACATGTTAAAACCATATATCCAAAAATATGTCCTAGTCTTCTTTAATGACATTCTCATCTACAACTTAGCCTAGGACAAACATCTTCATCATGTCGACTTGATATTGTAATTGCTTCAAGATAAAAAATTATTCATCAAGTTATCCAAGTTCTCTTTTGGCATGGAAGAAGTCGAGTATTTGGGTACATTATGCGTCGTCAAGGAGTGAGGTTGATCCAAAAAAGATTTATGCAATGTAAGATTGGCCCCAACAAAAATCCTTGAAAAGTTTTAGGGGCTTCTTGGGTCTCACTGGCTACTATCACAAATTTGTCTTCAATTATGGTTGCATTGCTAGACACTTCACTAATATCCTGAAGAAAAAAACATTTATTTGGATTAATGAAGCTCAGCAGACCTTCTTAACCCTCAAAGAGGTCATGTGCTCCACTCCAATACTGACCCTATGAGACTTCAACAAAACTTTTTTGATTGAATGTGATGCCTTAGGTACAGGTATTGGTGTTGTATTAATGCAAGAAGGTTAACCATTGGCTTTAACTAGCCAACAACTTAGTGTTAAATGTTTAGGTTCGTTTACCTATGAGAAAGAAATGATGGCCATAGTACGTGTAATTCAAATCTGGTGGCCATACTTGTTAGGATGACATTTCCAAAGCCACACATACCATCAAAGCCAAAAATATTTTCTGGAGCAACATATATCTTATCCACAGAAAAATAAATGGTTGTCCAAAATGTTGGGATATGATTATGAGATAATTTACAAGAAGGATCATGACAATGTGGTATCTTATGTGTTATCACACTGATTTGATAATGAGAGAACTTTGCTATCAATCTCTTTGCCCATACCATATTGGATTGAAGAGGGTTGCGAATAATGGTTCTCCCACCCTTCTCTTTCCCAAATTATTAATAAATTAAGAGAATATCTTTAGTCTACTACTCTTGGAAGGATTATATTCTTCGCTACAAGGATCGAGTAGTGATATCACCAGCATCTACCCTCAAAACTGAAATTTTAGATGAGTTGCACTGATCTACAGTTGCGAGAAATTTAGGATTTCAGAAGAGCTATGCCCATGTACGATGTTATTTCTTTTGGACTAGCATGAAAAATGATATTCTTACTTTTGTAGCTGAATGTGATGTGTGTCAATGCAACAAAGGGGAAATAGTTAAGCTATCAGGAACCTTACAACCATTGCCACTCCTGGCCTCTATCTGGACAAAAGTTTCCATGGATTTCAACATGGGTCTGCTGAAGTCGGGAAACGAACCAATCATCATGGTGGTTATGGATATACTTTCTAAATATGCTAATTTCTATGCTCTGTCGTACCCATTCACCCCCACTTTCATGGCTCAAGTTTTCTTGGACCAGATATTCAAATTACATGGCATGCCGACATCCATTGTGTCTGATCATGACCCCACTTTCACCAAAATTTTTTGGAGATAATGTTTCAAGCTAAAAGGCACACAACACCAACTAAGTACCTCCTATAACCCCCAGACTGATGGTTAAACTGAAGTGGTCAACAAATCTTTGGAGACATATCTACGATGCTTCACTTCCAAAAAGTAGCATCAATAGGTATAGTAGTTACCTTTAACTGAATGGTAGTATAATACTAACCATCATGAAGCCACTAATATGATGGAGTGTATGGCCACCTCCCACCTTCACATATTTCCTATATCCTGGGATGTTCTAAAGTACAAGCAGTTGATCAACTCCTACATAACCGTTCCACCATGATAGCTCATCTCAAATATAGTCTACGTCAAGCTCAGAACAGCATGAAGCAACAAGAATACCAGCATCATTCTTAGCATGTGTTTCAAGAAGTGGAAAATGTATTCCTATGACTGCAATCATATAAGAAAACATCATTCAAAGAAAAGGGTTGCTAGAAACAATCACTAAAATTATATGGACCTTGTAAGATACTTCAATGCATAGGAGTAGTCATCGATGAACTAGATTTACCACTTACTTCAAAAATACATCCAGTATTCCATGTGTCATGGCTCAAGAAAGTGGTGGGGAACAATTGTAGAGTTCAAACAACTCTATCTAAATTGGATGAGGAAAGCTCACTTTGGCTTCAACCTAAACAGGTCCTCAATACTTGTGAAAGACATCTCTATCACTAGACAATCAATGAAGTACTCATCAAATGGAAAGAATCTCTCCACAAGATGTAACTTGGGAACGAAATACTATTCTTTAGCAATTTCCACAGATTCAACCTTGAGGACAAGGCTGCTTTTGATGGGGGAGGGCATGTTAGGGTCAACCGTAACCACTTTATTTATGTAATAATCCCAATGGGCCAAGTCTGAGTCATAGTTAGTTAGAAGTAAATAAATCGGATATTAATAAGTGTAAGTGGTTGGCCTGCGTTTAAGAAAGGGACCACAGCTAGTCGCAAATGTGACATAGTTAATAAATAAAATGTTTAACCCATGTTATGCAAAGGACCACTAGTCATGAGGTTGTTGGAGGTCATTTAGCTATAAATAGTTGTAGTTAATAAGGGAAAGGTCATCGAGTCTTATTGGAATTGAGCTCTGCTCTGTTGGAGGTTGCCCCCTCGAAGAGGCAAGTGAAAATTATATCTATTTTTAAATAATAACATACTTTGAATTTTTCTCATTTGATTATGTGTTGTCAATTATATTTCTTTGCATTTTTGGTATTCTTGAATTTCTCGTAGGTCAAGAGCATAATTTTTTTTTTTGCTTGGCCTATGCACTTGCATCAGACTCATAGGGTGAAAATTATTCATGTACTCCTTACCATGTGTTGATTAAGTGAATTTTCCAGGATCCAAAAACTTATGTGGTAGCTCATATTTCTCCTGGTTATGTCTTTTCTCTATTGTTTTCTTCTTCATCATTCCAGGTTTCCATGTTTTATGTTGCAGTCTTCCTCCATCTTTTCTGATGAAAAAATTCTCCACAATTTGAAATATGCTATCCTTTATTGTCCTCCACCCTATATATCTATAATGTCGAGGCTTGTTCCACTTCCTTATTTTGTCTATTTCTACATTAGTTTACCTCTTCCTAGGCACTCCTTTCATCATTGGATTTATCAATTTTCTAATTTCAACATCTAGTTCATCCCTTTCTTTAACAATGTTGCCCGTTTGTAACTGGATATTTCCTTGTATAACAATTCTAGTATTCTTATCATCTTCCTCTTTAGCACACATCTCTCCACAGATTCTTAAGACATTTGGATGCCTTCTTCCTTTCTTTCTTACAAAGACACATTGTTGTCTTCTTTATAATTTTCCACTCTAACTTCGTCTTATAAAGTTCCTAATTTCAACATCCAGTTCATCCCTCTCTTTATAAATGTTTTCCACTTGTAACTAGATCTTTCCTTGTATAACAATTCTAGTATTTTTATCCTATTCCTCTTTAGAACACATCTCCCGAGATGCTTAAAACATTTGGATGACGTTTTTATTTCTTTCTTATGAAAAACATAGTTTTGTCTTCTTCATATTTTTCCACTCTAACTTTATCCTTCATCTCAGCAATACTATGTTGCACGAGATAGCCTTCATATTACTGAAAATTTCTTTTGTTTCTACCCACTATTTGTTGCATTCCTTCGTCTTCTATACCACGATTGTGAGGTACTTCAGTTTTCTCCTTCTCTTCAACTGAGTCTAAAAAAATCCTGTGGTTTTCAACACTTGTGCCTTTGTGTAGCCATTCTCCAAAAAAATAAATTTCTTCCTCAAGATCTTCTAACATTAAGTTCAAATGTTTAGCCTATGGTTTTGTTAATAGCTTAGGTCATATTTTTATAGCAAAATCTCCAACAATAATATTTCTTGACCAAATTTATTAAGCGTTACATTTGATTGCTTCTCTTTGTTTCTTTTTTAGTTGTCTTTCTTCATTACTTATGCAATCTCCCAACATACATAGTTTTTCAGTTTAGAAATCATAAGGCCTTGTGGCCTCTTTTGATGCTTTAGGTTGTTGAAAAATGTGTAACTAATTTCAGCCTTCATAAATAGGAAATGTTTTTTATTCTTGTAAATTGTAAAATGAAAGAACAATTATTATTATTATTTTTAGAGCATGAGTTTCATGCTCAAGGTCTTTTACTTTAGAGGTAAAGAACCCATTGAGTGCTTCTATGGCTTTTCCTAGGTCAATAAGTCAAAAGATTCATTACCATAATTTGAATCCCCCATCAGGCACATTGTAACTTATAGAGAAATTTTTTTTTGTGATTAAAAGTCTCAAAGTAACCTTCAATACCAAGTCGCCTTGGTAGTTGGAATGTTAGCCTAAATTGAGGAGCCACATCCACCTTAAGAAGGCTATATAAAGGAGGGAAATCGACCTCCCTGGGAGACATTCATTCACTCACTCATTCAAACAAAGAAGAAAGAATAAGAAGGAAACAACAAAGGAAGATAACAAGGAAGACTTGTTTTTGGGCTATTTCTCTCTCAGACGTGTGAAGGAAGGCTCGGGTTTATGTTGCTGGTCTAGGGTTTTTATTTTGTAGGTTTGATCTTGAAGAAGGAAGAGAAAGATGGTCAATGATGCTATCACCTAAAAAATGATCTAGTCATTTCTAACTAGGTGGATCGAAATACACCATGTAGGATTAATTTTACCATAGTAACATTACCTTGACCATAGAAAATAATTTATTAAACTATTTTTATTAAATTATTTCTATTTAAAATAAAAAAACCCGAGGAGAATAGTTTAATAAATCATTATTTATTTCTTTTTCTCTAGAAATAATTATTAAATCATTTTTTCATAATTATTTTTCAATACATTTAAATAAATCACCTTGGAATAATTAAATAATCACTATTTATTTATTATTCCTTAAATTTTATTATTTGGAATAATTGTTAACTCACTATTTATTTATTATTCCTTAATTTTATTTTTGGAATAATTGTTAAATCATTATTTAACAATTATTTCGAATTTACACTTTTCTTAATCCTCACAAAGTGATTATTAAATCATTTTATTTGATAATTCAACCATTTTATAAATAAAGATATTTGACCATTTTTGAATATCTTTTCCATCTCCAAAATAAATAATATTAAAGTAATCCTAATGGTTAGATTTTGATTTGGTTAATAATATTTTATTATTTTCCAATTCCTAATTTAGCTCAACGCTTTGTTATAAATAAGAGGGTTTTTTGTTCATACTTCACTGTGATCATTGTCATCATCATCATTAACATCTTATGACATTTGAGCTCCCACTTGATTTCCATATTATTTTGGGTTTTCTACATAATGAGAGAGAGAAATAGATCATTGAAGCATCAGGACATCAAATGGACCCCTCCCACGGAGGGGGATCCACAGACCCATTTTGTAAATATTCCTCACCAGGTGTTTTTTTTACTAAAATATTATTCATTTGAAGTTCTTCTATTGGGTTATTTCACTTTTCTTTACTGCTGCTATAGGTTTTGGACTTCTATCATAAATTTTCGTGTAGGGTTCTATCATGTTTCATTACAGATCTAAAGGATAGAAGCAACCACATATTGTGTTTAGGGTCACTTGTCACTGGTGACTTAAGTGAAGTGTTTTTGGTACAATTTTCCAATATCTTTACACTAACAAAGATGACACAATTGGTGTAGCAATTCAAATCCTTGGTGACTTTCATTTCAGTGTTATTTAGTGTTTTTCTAGCTATTTTTAGATCCACTTTGTTTTCTGGAAAAAAATTCGTTTTTGTTGATATTTTGCATCTTTCGACAAGTCACAGGTACTAGCCGAGCATGAGATGACACAATCTAGGTGGAATTTTTCGAGCGAGAGCTGTGGGATAAAAATGAAAATTTTGCGCATTTTCTACGTTATGCAATGCACTTTTTGGCCCATTTTTGCATTCCAACGCACTTTTCAGGTAAGAATCCACATTCTCTCATTTTTCATAATTGTTATTCATAATTTTTTAGATTTTCCGACTGTGTTGCATGTGTATTTGGATGGGTTTCTATTCTTTCCAAAGTCATGCCTAGGCTTAGATTATCTTAGTAATCTCTAAATTAGGAAGGAAAAATCCCTCTAGGGTTTAGAGTACACCTTCATCATTTAGGAAGAAATTTGTTGAGTTCAGGAGTCTAGGGTACAACACTTTCAACCATTTATTTATAGGGATTTTTCCACTATTTTACAACCATTTTGGATAGATTTATTCATCATTTTACTCACTTTAGATTTTAGTGTTGCCTTCCCCCTTAGGATCCCCTTACGTGTCCTAGTTGTTTTAGCTCCTTGCCCATCCTTTGTAACATTTTTCACCTCTGATCTTTATTGTTTGTCTACACCATTTACGACAAAGTATTTCCTTTAGATCAAAGTCACTTAGACACTATATATTTTGGCCCGTAAGCGTGTATTTGAGTAGCTTGTCTACCTCCTCTTTTTTAGCTGCTTGATAGGCTTCTTACGTGTGGATTTTTGTGCTTAGATTTGTTATTCATTTTGATGATTGCCATCAATTATAGCTAAATTTTTAAGACTAATATGTCATCCTCCATCCTTAAAACTATACTTCTCTTGCATTAATTCACATTTTTCGTTATATTATCCTTAGTAAGAGGAGTAAAAGGTTCCTTTCATAGTATGTACCCTAATGTGGTTTAATTGCAGGAAAATGAAGAATTTTTAAGGTTATTACTATGTATGGGCTTAATGGAGACAACTAAGAGAGAATGTAGGGAGTTTTTCCACCTCCTTCACTCCCTAAACTCTGCTTGGGATCATCATATCATCTCTCACAAATTTGAGTTCATTGACAATCAAGTGACTCCTAATCGAAGTAAAGATGAGGAAGGACAAGATCCACACTTTTTTAGATCAAGGAGGGAACCATTCCTACTTTCATGGGAGTTGCTTAAACTACCCTTTTGGATAAATAAAATACAAGAAGACTTCATCATGATTCAAATTTTTTGTTCAGCTAGGTGTAGCTATTAAGCTCCAAGATTGACATTTTTACTTTCAACTTTTATTCGATAAATTAAACCTGCACTTTTTGATAATCGGAAGTTGGATTTGAAGTTGCATTTGAATTAGTTTCAGAGGGTGAAGAACCTTGGGTTTGGGCCCAACCCAGAGGATTTGGTCCATGTTCTTGTACTTTTTCTTCTTGATTACAAATAGTTCATATTTTCTTGCATTTCAGTAGAAATTAGCGTATAAAATCCTTTGGCTGTAGCCTCTACATCACCTCTCTTATGGGAGAATGAGTGGAAGGACTCACAAACATAGCCCAGAAAAATTGTATTTGTGATTTCTTGGAAATAGATCAATGTTAGTTATCCTATTTTACATTTCCTTTATGTATATTACAATTTATTTTGGTAATTAGATCAGTGGTATTGCATGAATTAGATGTCATTTACATTCAACTCATCTTTTCCACCATAAGTTATTTCATTTTTGTAAATGATAAATGGATACATGCATGTGATTGATTGTAGGGCTAATTTATATAGGGAACAACACCTTCACTACTCCCATACTGATCTCTTTCATCTTCTCCTTCCACCTCCAAACTCTGTCCCAAAAACCCTATTTTATAAGCTATTCTACATAGGTCACTAAGATCACTAATCCTAGTGCAAGGCAGGCCTTCGAGAGGTCTTGAGTTTGGATAGGGGCTCAAAAAAACCTCCTTTAATTTGTTTCAACTATTATCACCCTCTCCATATCCTCACGCCAACATTTTCACCTTCAAAAACCACTCAGATTCCCTCCTATAGCATTACATGCCTTCTTCTAGCATTTTAAACCTCCTATAGCAATTGTCTGTAGCAACATTTTCCTTCATCAGTTTTGACCCCCACTGCAACTTGAACATAGAATAGATGCATAATGACCCCTAGTTGTGATAGCATGATCATGGAAAGCTCCTACGTCACTTTAAACCTTCTTCTTCTTGACTTCAAAAATATAGTAGAGTTAGTTTCTTTATCATGAAAGTAGGTTATTGATTTATGATCAAGTATGAGCTAGGTATATGGTACATGCAATTCAGATTAGTACTTTGATGAATCATGCGAGATAAAATAGTTTCCTTTCTGCAAGTAGATGAGGCAATTTTATGAATTTTGTAATATAACATAACTTTATATCTGTAACTAGGTTAGCCTTTATCCTTTCATGAATTGAGTAGCTAGGGTTTTACAAGTTGAGTCAATGGAATTTCTATTTTCATAGCTAGAAGAAATTTCAAAATGTCATTTTATTAAGCTTTCATTCAAATTTAGTAGGAGGAAGAATATTTGAGAACTTTTTGATACAATGTCGTAACTGGGGGTAGCATGAGTGTAATCCTATATGTTTTGCATATATCACTGTCACCTTGAAGGTTGTATGAACCCGGGTTGATAATTGGAGTTGAGGAGTCCTTGGGCGTTACAATATTCTTGGTGTAATACCAGGGCTCATCACTTTTTTGCTTCGTTTCCAAGGAGGTGTCTAAGTAGATGTTCTTTATACTTAAGCATTATTTTTTTGTTTTTCGTGTCATTTTTGAAAAATTAACATAAAAAAATAAAAAAATTCATGCCTCATAGGAGTAGGGACAATCATGGAAAATTATTACCCAAACCCCCACACCCTCAAACATCCAACCTTACCTCTCATTTGGTGACTGTCAGCTTCCCTCTCTGACCACAGGGGAGTTAGAATACACTCTAGGTGAGGAACCTCAAATTTTTGAAGAACCTATTGGGGAAGAAGAAGAACTCACTTCACCTACCCAAACTATGGCTAAAAACAAGGAAAATGAGGTTTTCCCTATCATAGAGACCAATGGAGAGGCTAAAATGAAGAATATAATCCCTATTGCCCTTGCACACTTCCATGGCTTAAACTCTAAGGATCCCAATACCTTGAAGTTTGAATTTTTTGTTGTATGTAGGACCTATCACTATGCCTCTGATAAGGAGAAGATGAATTTATTACCCTCTACCTTTAAAGATGCAATCTTGCACTGGTTTGTGGGTCTACCTAGGGGTAACATCACTAACTAGGCCCAAATGAAGTAAGCCTTCAAAAACAAGTACAAAGACTATTTTAGGTCCAAAGAAACCAAGGAAGGAATATTTTTGATGACTCTTCAACTTGATGAATCCTTAGAAGACTATGTAGAGAGATTTCAACTCAATTATAGGAGGGCTAGTTGCACCCTTGATCTTGAATCACTCAAACTAGTTCTTGTCCGAGTGATTAGGGAAGACATGTTAGATATCCTAACAATGTTTCCTAGAGGATATATCTATTAGTTATCCTATGATGAAATTAAAATTATGTTCAAGAATCACTGTGGGATTGCTAGAAATAAGGGTAGGGCTAGTAAAGGCTTGGTAAGTTCCTCTCCCTCCACAACATTCATTAAGAATGATATAGGCAACATGTTGGAGGATTTCAAGAGTGAAAAGTTGCATATGTTTGCACTAAAAATGGATACCATGCAAATAAAATGAAATAAGGTGGAATAATAAAGGGAACTAACTATTTTCTACCCAAGATATACCAGAAGACATCTTAGGAATTATTGTCCCTTAAATGTTGAGGTCTACCTAGTCTGTGAAGAAAATCATGAAATAGACAAGATCCCTCCTTTGCAAGGACTAAAATTTGTATATCAAGGAGAAGAAGGGGGTTCATAGAATCTTTGTTTCATTAATCAAAGAAGACGTCAAGGACCTATGACATATCAACAAGGCATGTAGGTTTCACACTATTATTATAATCCAAATCATAATACACCCTTGAAATATTGGTAATATTCCACTCACCCATCCTAGACCACATTCCCTTCTTAGCCTTATGGTCCTCCATATCCTCCTCAACCCGTCAACCATCCTTTTTAACCATATCCAGCCCAACATTCTCAATGGGGCAACCCATCATAAGGGTGGAGGACTCAAGTTAATGAACCTCCTACTTTACTACCTCCACCAAAACCTCAACCACATCTCAATCATCCTATTCCACTTGAGCAATCTCAAATTCCTACTTAACCAAATATGGACCCGAACAACAAGAAATCACAATATCTCTAAAATGGATAGACATCTTACTCTGTTTATGATGTGGAAATCTAAGAGATGAACCTTTAGTCCGTGAGAGTGATTCTCGATAGCCACCACCTTATCCACTTGAAGAGATTGAAGGAGAGAAGGAACAGAGTGTTCTTCAAGTAAACCTACTTCCTCTGAGAGGTTCATCCACCCTACCCAAAACACCCTAGAATAGGTTGAACGTTTGGGAGAATTGAAGAATTTATGTGTTGAAATACCCCTTCTCCGGGCTATTAAGATGTTCCCATGTATAATAAGATCATCAAGGAGAAATGTTTCAAACATACTAGGAGAGGAAAAAGATACACCCCCCCCCCCATAAATGTTGTTATTAATTATCTAATTTGATGTTTGGGAGGGTGATATTCCCAAAATATCTAGATCCTAGAAGCCATGTAGTAGATGTGCACATTGATGACCTTATAGTCCCTAACACCCTGATTGACAAAGGGGCCACAATCAATGTGATGAATAAAGAATCCATGCTAAATCTAAACCTATAAGGGCCTTTGAGAAAGACCACCACTGTGTTGCAGTTTGTATAGAGATTGATAGTAGCTCCTAAGGGAGTCGTTGAAGATGTTATGGTCTCCATTGACTCTTGGGAGTATCCTACTGATTTCCTGGTTCTCCATCCAAAAACCAGTTTTAGTGCCTATCCTCTCATCTTGGGAAGGCCATGGTTATCCACTGTTGATGCTTACATTCATTGTATGGTTTGGAACAAGACCACTAAGAATGAAAATTTTTCTAAACAATTAGTATTTTATCCTCCCACTCAACCTTTTACTGAGCATGACTTACCCTTGCGGCTAGAGGAGGAGGAACAAGATGAAATGTATAACACCAAAACCCATCCAATATGCACTCTGGACACCATTATAGGAGGGATCCAATCTGATGAAGATGATCTCATTGACCATATCCTTTGGAATAAACCTCCCACTCCCATACCCATTGATGAGTTGATGAAATCATCTAAGAGTAATCATTGGGATGACTTATGCCCTATTAACTCAGGTAAATACCATGGCAATATTGTAGAGTTTGACCCATCTAGAACCTTAAATATCAACCCAATATCTTGGCCAAATAGGAAGGACAATTGTGAAAAGTGTTGAGGCAACACCTGGATGCTTTTTCTTAGGACTATAAGGAAATGAAAGGTGTGCATCCCTCGATTAGTACTCACCATACTTACATCAAGGAGGGATGAAATATTTTTTTCCAACCCCAAAGGATGATGAAACCAACTCTTAAATACATTGTGAAGGAACAATTGTAAAAACTATGGGATGCGGGGCTCATATACTCTATTTCTGATAGTGAATGGCTGTCACATCTGGTGTTAGTTTGTAAGAAGAATGGGAAGTGAAGAATCTATGTGGATTACCAGGAGATCAACAAGGTTACAAAGAGGGACTATTTTCCCTTTTCCTTAATTTACCAAGTCCTATATGGTGTTGCATGGAAGAAATACTTCTCCTTCCTAGATGGATTTAGAGGATACAATCAATTCCAGGTTAGCCCGAAGACCAAGACAAGACCACATTCACATGTCGATGGGGTAACTTTTCTTATAAAGTTCTTCCATTTGGTTTTTGCAATCCCCCTTCTACTTTCCAAATGGAAGTTTGGAGTATTCTTCCTGAACTGGTTTATGATTCTTTGGAAATCTACATGTATGATTACACCCCTTATGGATGTGACTTCCATGAATCTCTCTCCAATGTATGCAAGGTTTTGAAAATATGCATTGAAATGAATCTCTCTCTAAGCCCAAAGAAATGTGAATTCTTGATGGATTATGGGATTTTCCTTAGCCATTTCATCTCCAAGGAAGTGATATGGGTAGACCCAAACAAAATTTCCATCATCAAAAGTGTCCCTACCCCTTAGAAGCAAAGGGATGTAAATATATTCTTGGGACTAGAATGGTATTATAGGAGATTCCTCCAAGACTTTAGTAATGTGGCTTCACCATTTTTTGGTTCATTGGCCAAAGATGCAGATTTCTGTTGGACCAAAAATTGTCAAGAGGCCCTTGAAGTTTTGAAAGAAAAGTTGACTACTATACCCATCCTAAGAGGTCCCAACTAGGCATTACCTTTCCATACCCATACTGATGCATCAAAGAAAGTTTTGGGGGGAGCCTTGGGAAAAGTAGTAGATAATTTGTCTCATGTCGTTAACTTCATTAGTAAGAATTTGTCTAAAGCTAAGTTCAAATGCATTGTCACTAAAAAAGAGCTCATAGTTGTAGTACATTCTTTAAACAAAGCTAGGCACTATATCACTAGGTACCAAACTTTTGTTCATACTAATCATGCAACCATTAAATGTTTGATGAAAAAGCATGATGTTAATGCTAGGATTATTAAGCGGTTGTTATTACTACAACAATTTTATTTGACTATCATTGACAAACTAGGAAAGATAAAATGTGGTTGCAGATTTTTTATCTAGGTTAAACTTGCATGTAGGTAATGAAGAGATGGTGGATGATCAACTACCAGATGAGCACCTCTTTCCCGTCTTGACGCTTTCTCCCTGGTTTGCTGACATAGAAAACTACTTGGTTGCTGGGAAATTGCCTTCTAATATATCATCCAGGGAGAAAATAAATATTGTAAGGAAAAACTCTCCTTTCAATTGGATTGGGGGAAATATTTTTAGATTAGGACAAGATCAAATATTGAGGAGATTTCTAAGAGAGGAGGTCTTTTACATGCTCTTAGCATGTCATGATGGTCCTTTTGGTGGTCAATTTTCTACAAGAAGAACAACCTTTAAAATTTTACAGCCTAGTTATTATTGGCCCACCTTACATCAAGATGCAAGCATATATACCACTAGATGTGATCATTGCCAAATAATTGACAAACCCACACCGATGGATGAAATTCACCTACAACCTTGTTATAGACATTTTTGGGCACTTCAACCCCAATCATAAATTTCCATAAACTGAGGGCTCCTAAGTCCCTAAAAGTGTTGCTTCACTGCCTAAAGGAACAAGGTCAACTGATTACATCATCTCCCAGAAGTTCTCCACTGAAAATTGCTCATAAATGGTCAAAACTAGACCATATTGAAATCTCAATGCAGAGGGTGCAATTCATATCATCTTCCTAATGTACAGGGTGTGATGCATACTGATTTTCTCCTCTGTAGGGTGCGATGGTCAGAAATGGACAAATGCCAGGGACAAAAATGCGAGGTGGAAGATTATGGAATCTTCCAGAATCTTCCCCTCTGACACTTGCCACTCCATTTTCGACCAGGGATGAGTAAGAGATCATCATTCTCCAAGTGGAAGTAGGAACTATCAGAGAGATGACACTAATCAAGATCCCAAAAGATGACTCACCTCTTTGTAATCATATATATATGGATCCCTCATCACAGAGATCCAAAAGCTGGAATTTTGTATCTTATAGAGAAGTGCTTTTGGTATTCTGGTGTACATTCACAGTGTTGGGTGATCTAGCTTTGCTTGAGGTGAAGAAGAGCTTCTTAGCTGGAGGATGATGTTGGGTCAGAGCACATGGTTGTAATCTTCTTGCTACTTTTCATCTAAATAAAGCTATTCTTGTTTCCTTCCATATTCTTGTGTACTTGTTTATATATGCTTGTATATGGTTAATGTACATCTGATCCTGCATTATTTATGAATTTAGATCCTTGTTTCTTGCATAGTGGTATGTTTTTGTGATTCTACAGGTCCTTTTGAAGCTGAGCAGACAAAGAAGAAGTGGAAAAACTCTATCAAGAAGGAGAGGAAATCGAGCGCAAGACTCAGGTTGGCCCTTTTGGTTCTCCTGTCTATTTTCATAAAAGGAATCAATAGTAGACTTTGATTGTTTGTTTCTAAGATAGCCACCCATCTTAGTGGGAATAGCAGCATCCGAGTGGACACTATTCCCATATAACAAAATGGCGACTCCGCTGGGGAGCAACTAGATTACTTGTTAGCCTATCTATCCTTGTTTCTTTTATAAACATATAGGCGAACCCTGAAGTCAAGCCAGCTAGCCTTCGAACTCCATTTGTCATACAAATGCAAAGTACATCAATGTTTCTTCAGTCAATCTTCATGTTTTGTTTATGAATTAAACAATAGATCTGCAAACAATCTAATTGCCCTAAGTGGTGGCTCTAGTAACCTCTTAGATCACCCCTGTGTTTTACATACATTGATTTGTACTTATTTAGCCTAAACAAATGAACTAAATTGCAAACTGTGAGTGAAATCTCATTCAAAATCTCACACTTCTACCAGCACACCCTACCTTCAAGGAAGCCTGTATGCATCGCACTTCCCGAATGGAGTAGGTGCGCTGCATACTGAGTTCACTATGTAACAGGCGCGATGGTGAGGGAGGATTGACTTTACCCTCCGACTGTGGATTTTTCTCATTGTTTTCAGTATTATTCAAGATTTTTGCTGTCTATAGTCATTGTACTTCTGTGAAAACCCCCTTCTCTTGCATTATTCCGCCTCCTTAGTGCAAAGAAATATAAACGGTTTTTATGTATTGTGCATTGTTTTAGTTCTCTTTTGTAGAAGGTAGCATAGTCGAACTGTCGTCTTTAGATCTGAAAGTGTCGTAGATGTCGTTTTCAGTTTTAGAAATAAATTCCATTCTTTTAGATAGTCTATTATACAGTTACTGTTGCATAGGATTTGAATTATTAGTTTTAAAGTGTCGAAAAGCAATTTCCATTTCAAAATCGCAAAGTGCCCCTCTTGCTTTCACTTCGTTTTGAAAAAGAATTTTGTTGAGTACAATCGCTTTAAAAGTAATTCAGTTTCGCACATAGCTTTCCTGACGTCATTCACTCATTAAGAGAGATGAAAAACAAATACATGCATGTTTATTTGCATTTTGAATGCTTGGCTTGATTTAGGACTGTGCATTTTAGCGTGTGCTCTTTGCTCTGTGAAGAAAAGATTCTTGACTTTCTTCCCTTTAGTAGTTAGGATTTTCATTGCTAAAAGAAGATAAAACTTCTGTTTATCATCTTAGACTGCATTTAGGAATTATACATACATCACGTGGTGAACCTGAAAGGCAAACTGTTAAGCAATATCAACTTAAAATAAATCCAATGAATCTAACAATGCTTTGGAACTTAACACACAACATCTAGAGGTCTAGGCTAGAGACATATTTCGGCATCGTAAAGCCTAGTAATTGTTGCTTTCGGTGCTGGTTGGGTGATTCCTCTGCTCTGAGACAGCAAGTGCTAGTACAAACTTGTGTTCCCACATACCGTCGCATATATATTGGGAGACCACAATAGGCTGCATCCTTTATCTTTAGGAAGCCGTGTCTGCCGCCCTATCGATCGTAATGCACCGAACACATCATTCAGGAAGATTGACTGCCGTACTGTAAAAAGTATTATGCAATTTTACGATTGGTTTTGTAATCCTCTCTGCCTAGATCTCTAGAGAAGTCCATTTTGCTCCTTTTCAGACTCCTTAAAGGAAAAGGTCCTCTGAGCACTTGTCACTTCAAGCTCAATAAAATTCAAAGGCGGCTAGAGTCATCTTTTGTTTTTTCTCGACTCTTTAAAATTGAAAAAACAAGTTGTGTCCAAGTGTCTAAAAAATTTATTTTAATCAGAATAACGTCACAAATTCCCCCGTTGATCTTCAAGTTGAGAAAATGGAGTCTACCAACCAAGGATTTCCCCATGAATGAAATGCTAGTCCCTTCTCCTCTTAGGGAGATGTTGGTCCACCCCATATGGCCACTTTGTCACTTCCAGGATTGACAATTGGTTTTCCGGTTTGGCTCTTCTCTACCTTTGTCATTCAGAATCCCGTAATTCCTGAACAGTCTAATCAGCAACTAGACAACACTAGAGTTGTCTCCCAACCTTCTACTTCATCTGATTCTCCCTCTCCTCCTTCCTCTTCGCTTCATAAAGCCGATAAAGCTAAAAGTCAAGTAACTGAGAAGAAGAAGAAGCAGAAAGAGAAAAAGGAAAAGAAGAAAAAGGAACCAAAATCAAAAGGGAACAACCAAGTTTCGTCTAGCAAAAATTCACACACTGCACAGTCAAAACCTAAATCTCCTTGCGTCATTGGAAATGGAGACCACTATCACCGAGATTGTCCCTGCATCCCTCGGATCTTAAGGGACTGGTCTCCTCATTTGCACAATCCGGTAGCATCGACCTCTGGCGATCACGTTGAATGCTCACCGTCAACCAGTGAAAGTGAAGCACATGGACAAAGAAAGAATCATAAACTTCCTTGTAAGTTGTGTAAAGGCAATCACGCCATCCACCATTGTCCCTTCCTTGAAAAGGCTAAAAGATTTTTAGATAATCGTCCGGTTTCACCACTACGACTTCCTCCTGGATATCAAAAACTCTTTCCGAGCCGTCCACCAGTTGAAAATCCAGCTGGCCCGTCCTTGTGGTCAGCCGAAGTACCTATCATTGAAAATGAACCCTCTGAATCCTTAACTGATGAAATTCAAAGGGTCGATACGGCAGTTGACTCGGTCTTGCCTTCAGAGTGTTCATCTTCAAATGATACCATCACTGAAGAGAAAGAGAACGATACCATTAAAATTATTTTCATCAACACAGACTCTGATGAGCTTGGGGGCAGTCCTCCCATTCCTTTACCATAGAAGGAAGTTCATTAGAGTCATATCCGGCCATCTATTCGGTCCCACCACTAAGCAATCTAGTTGTTTCCTTTGACTAGAATCTACTAGGCAGACTCTGTTTACTAGCCAGTGTACCATTCAGAATTATTGTACAATCTTACAGAATGGTTATGGTTGGTACCATCATTGATGAAGGGGCTTTTGTGAGTATCCTTTCCTCAGCTGCTTGGAAAGCACCTGGTTCGCCATCACTTTTGCCTGAAATGAGAAACCTAACAAGCTTCGACAAGGGAACCAGTTGACCTTTAGGGATCCTTCCAAATGTGCCCATTACTTTGAGAAGGAAAACTGTTCACATGAATGTTATGGTAGTTCAAGGATCTTTGGATTATAATCTACTCCTTGGAGGTGACTATATTTATTGCATGGGAGCCATCGTCTCCTCACTCTTTAGAGTAATGTGTTTTTCGCACGAAGGCAGAATGGTCAAGCTCGTGGACCAAATGTCATTCCCTGGATCACACATCGCAAATAGTCAAATACCGTCCCTAAATGGTATTTTCACGCAAGAAATGTCTCATCAGTCTCCAGTCCATCCACCTGATGAGTACGAGTGATTTAGGAAGGTGTGACTGAAACCCAGGGGGCATGCACCCTGGTCTGTTTCGACAGGAAAACCTTGGGTATAGAGTAGGTTTCCGCAGAGGATATATGACTAGTCTGACGAACCCGTCCTTACAGGAAAATGGGATCAGGCTGGAATAAGATACCTTCGTCAAAGTTATGTGAGTGGAGGTGCGTATGTTCCATTCACCTTTGTCTGTTTCGATAGACATCGCCGAGGAAGCATTTTTCTTGGTAACTTGGAAATTTTTCGCTATACTTGGGGGCATGCAAACCTTTTGTAAGAAAGCGATAAATGACTAACTAACGTTAGCTCTATGATTCCGCTGACTTCAACTGCCTAGGTAGGGTGAGTGGCCGAAACCATTCATCTTTGTAGGGGTAATCTACGTGCCAGCAAAGTAAAGGAAAAATTGTCCTACCTAGCCTTGATGGTGATATTGGTAGTTAATTAGAGGGGCATAGTTGGTCGTTCCTAGCGTGCATGCAAGAGGCTCCGAGGCAAAGCTTCAAAAGGTGGAAGCTCCATAAAAAATGGCATCTTGAATGAGACATTCTTATCATACGACTGGCGAGCAATGTTGTCACAGAGTTCAACCTCGATAAAAAATAAACTCTCCACGAGCAGTTTTAGCACATATTTCAAGCTCATTAAAAAATAAACATAAGTCATGAGAAAATGTTTCCCCCATCATTTAAGCTCATTAAAAAATGAACCGGTAAATAACCGTCGTGAATGCCTTATCGCCAGCTTTTGAGCCTTGGTCGTGTTCTCGCCATCACCTCCACTCTGTTTTTAGCCAATCATTCACCCCCATATGATTGTTTACCCCTTCGAGGGACATCTACGAAGAGTGATTCTGCTAGCCATCCTTGTAACACTATTGTGATTGGAAAATTCCAAATCTTACCTAGAATCAGCTGCTACCCAAAACCATCACTCGTTCCTCGAAAACAAGTCTTATTTAAGCTCTTTTCACCTGACTCGTAAAATATGAAAAGATTGTCGAGCGATTGGCCTCTCCGTCTCGTTAAAAGGCATTGGAAGTGCTATCCCTCCTCTATATTTTAATCTGTTTGGACCTAAGGGATTATTACACAAAACGATCGAGTGCTTGTCATGTTCGGCTCGTTAAAACTATCGAAAATTCATCCCTTTTGTATTATTTTACGCTTTTTTGGACTTAAGAGATTATACAATGAAAATAAATCTTCGGACTTTTCTTTCCATTTCTTTCAGACTCTCAAAAATTGAAAGAGACTGAGTTATCTTTGTCATTAAACTCGTTAAAACCAAATAGCGACAAACTCGTCCAAATGGACGAGAACGAGTTTCAATGTTGCTAGGCTCGCTAAAATATAGCGACAGGTTTGCCCGAATGGCGGATTATAGAACAGAAATATGTTATCCTCCTCAAGCTTGAAACAATGTAAACTTTGAAACGGGAACTATAAAATTAAAATGGGAACTCTGGCCCAAAAAACCAAAAAAAAAAAATCAAAAACAGTGCTAAAAACGAAAAGTATGTATACTGGAACGATGTTTTTTTTTTAGGTGCCAATTTTGAACGTGTTTTAAAAATGGCGGTGACTACGAAATTTACTACGAAATTTTCATGCAAAATATAGCTTTAAAACGAAAGTGATGCTACTGGAATAACGTTTTTTTTTTAGGGTCAATTTTCAAAATTTTTAAAAAATGCTAATAAAACCAATTTTTTATGTCTCAAACACAGTTAATTTTTAAGGAAAAAGCACATTAATGTTTCTGGTAGAATATCATTTTTCTTTCCTAAGTATAAATTTAACATGTTTTCAACCACACCATGCTAGATACAAAATAAATTCAAATTTTTTCAACTATAAAATTAAAAAACCATGACATTATGAACAAAGTATATCACTCAATGAAATCAAAAGTCTTTATTTGTATACTGAATAAAACAGACATTATATCTCTAATTTGAT
>APFE030388502.1:136487-148777 GCA_000404065.3 Pinus taeda | reverse complement strand
TTTTCACATTTCACACATTAGAAAATTAAAAGTCAAAAAATAGGTCTTTTAAAAAAAAGGTGTGATGCAGAATACTCACTTTTTAAAATCATCATGAAAATCACTACCATTCTAAAACTTGATTTCATCCTTGAGCATGAAAAAAAATTAAAGTTCCAAAAACCATGTTCTAAAAAAGACATGTGTATTCTGCATCACCACTTTTGAAAATCGGGTCATTTTTTTGCTATCTCTACGAAACAGGTTACAGTATCAGTTCCCATTTCAAAGTTTACATTGTTTTGACAAAAATAAAGAGGTACTGGTTAGCAGTGACTGGGGAAAACTGGGAAGAAAACAAGAAGAAACTTTATTGGTAGCAAGTCGCTCTTGAACATGACACTTTCCTTCCGCATCCATGCCAGGTTGGGTTGTTCCGTTCACTGGTCTTCGCCATTGGTCCATCACACCATTCATATTTGGGGTTAATGCTACCAATCCATCGTCAGTGTCACCGATATGTTCAAGAGAAATCATTCAGAAAATTCACCTATGTCTCACCCACTACAATACATTCATGCTTCATTCCTTCATGACCGCCACCCTGAACCCTATATCGTCAGTTTGTTTTCACCTCCAAAATCATTTGCTTCGTTCCATGTCATTGATGTGGGATTCATTAAGGCCCTACTGCGACGAGTCACTTCTTGTCGACATCAGCTCATTATCCAAGAAGTTGACTTAGGAACAACCCTTTCAGTACTTTGAATCTTGCATGCCTCAATGGCAAGTTTCTCACTGTCGGCGACAAGTTTACATCAATGGCCTTCGACCGAGAGATTTTTGCGTGGTGTTCAACACCAAGTCCCTTTTCACACCACATAAATTGTACTGTAGTACCTTGAGGGTCATTGTCATTATTGGTGATTCCTCTCGCGCCTATTAACAGCTTACATCATTGGCTGGTAATCAGGCGATGTCTTTCCATGTTTGACGCCATAACATTTTTCACATGGATCGACTTGTACTCCAAGTGAAGATTGAATGATTTTTTAAGACCCCGAATCTAGTTTCATCCATCCGGGCTGCGATATATTCAGGAATATAAAAGACATCCAGTGTACATCATTTCCGAATAGATGATCATCCAAATCAAAGGATGATGTGTCCATATCATCAATCTGTCACACAAACGATCATCTATCCTATGTACATGAAAATGAGTTTATAAAGCTGAGCATGGGACTGCCCGCCTCAGCTAGATCATGAAAAAATGTTGTCAAAATAATGTATTGTATTGTATCTTATTACAGGTCGCCTCCTAGCTCGGAAAAACTTCAGATCCTCATAGTAAAGCATTTCACCCGACATCGAAAAGATTAACGACCTCATGCTTTAGCGGGCAACTGTTATAGACATTTTTGTGCACTTCAACCCCAATCATAAATGTCCATAAACCGAGGGCTCCTAAGTCCCTAAAAGCGTTTCTTCACTTCCTAAAGGAACAAGGTCAACTGATTACATCATCTCCCAGAAGTTTTCCACTGAAAACTGCTCATAAATGGTCAAAACTAGACCATACTGAAAGCTCAATGCAGAGGGTGTGATGCATATCATCTTCCTAATGTACAGGGAATGGACAAATGGCAGGGACAAAAATGCAAGGTGGAAGATTACGGAATCTTCTAGAAGCTTCCCCTCTGACACTTTCCACTCCATTTTTGACCGAGGATGAGTAAGAGATCATCATTCTCCAAGTAGAAGCAGGAACTATCAGAGAGAGGACACTAATCAAAATCCCAAAAGATGACTCACCTCTCTGTAATCATCTATATATGGATCCCTCATCACAGAGATCTAGAGGCTGGAATTTTGTATCTTATAGAGAAGTGCTATTGGTATTCTGGTGTACATTCACAGTGTTAGGTGATCTATCTTTGCTTGAGGTTAAGAAGGGCTTCTTAGCTGGAGGATGATGCTAGGTCAGAGCACATGGTTGTAATCTTCTTGCTGCTTTTCATTTGAATAAAGATATTCTTGTTTCCTTCCATATTCTTGTGTGCTTGTTTATATATGCTTGTATATGGTTAATGCACATCTGGTCCTGCATTATTTATGAATTTAGATCCTTGTTTCTTGCATAGTGGTATGTTGTTGTGATTCTACAGGTCCTTTTGAAGCTGAGCAGATAAAGAAGAAGTGGCAAAACTCTATCAAGAAGGAGAGGAAATCGAGCACAAGACTCAGGCTGGCCCTTTTGGTTCTCCTCTCATCTATTTTCATTAAAGGAATCAATAGTAGACTTTGATTGTTTGTTTTTAAGATAGCTGCCCATCTTAGTGGGAATAGCAACATCCAAGTGGACACTATTCCTGTATAAAAAACCTAAAGTTGCCTTAGAGACATTTGAAAAGTGGGGAAATGATTTCATTGGGGCAATTCATCCACTATTAGGGAAGAATAAGCACATTATTACGTTCAGTCATTACTTGACATAGTGGGATGAGTCAAGGGTAGTCAAAGTAGCAACTAATAAGAAAGAGGAAAAATGTTTAAGAGAGAACATATTCTACAAGTTTGGGTATCCACAGGAGGTAGCCACTGATCAAGGAGCACAATT
Organism: Pinus taeda; assembly: GCA_000404065.3. Lineage (NCBI taxonomy): Eukaryota > Viridiplantae > Streptophyta > Pinopsida > Pinales > Pinaceae > Pinus > Pinus taeda. The sequence goes on along the minus strand of APFE030388502.1, from coordinate 146,178 downwards.
CACATCCAATTTGATTGACGGTCTCATGAGGCATCACCATATCAATCACAAGATATCCAGTGTCTATCATCCTCAAGCAAGCGGGAAAGTAGAGGTCACAAACAGAGCACTAGACAAAATTATCACCAAGGTTGTTAACGACAACAATAAATATTGAGTAGAGAGACTAGTAGAGGCCACATGGGCCTACAATACCACTTGGAAAAACACCACTAGATTCAATCCATATGGTTTGGTTTATGGGAAGAAATCTCTTCTTTCTATTGAGTTTGAATATAATACTTTGAGAATGGAAGCTCATTTGGACTTATATTTCACCACAACACAACAAGAAAGGCTACTACAACTAAATTGCTTAGATGAGTTTAGAATGTAGGCTCCCTTACACATTGAAGTCACACAACTGCACAGGAAGGTTTTCCATGACAAGCATATCAAGGAGAATACTTTTCAAGAAGGGGATTGAGCCCTGTTATATGATTCTAAGTTCAAATATTTTAAAGGGAAGGTAATTAAAAGATAGCTGGCCTAATACCTAGTGGAGAAGTGTGATGAAAATGAATTTTTCCAAATTAAAACCATTGATGAGGAGGGAATTCCCTTTCTTGTAAATGGTTACAGGTTGAAGTTATATAAAAGACCAGGAATTTATCGGTTCACTCAGCAAGGAATTGAATTTGATTGGGAGTATCATAGATTCTAGTCCACAACACTCTTAGAAATTAAAAATAAAAAATAAAATAAGTAATAGGCCTAGATAAAAACCTTTATGAGGCATCTAAGGCCAACTCTTGGGTTGAAAACATCTTTGAGGCAGACCAAGAGAAAAAAAAAAAAAATGTAAGAGAAAAAATAAAAAAGATCCCTCAGTGAAAACCTCCCTCGAAGCACCTAGGGAAAGCATGTAGGTTGAAAACATCCTCTAAGGAAACCTGTGTGTCTCAAGAAAAAGAGAAAGAAAAATACGAAAAAGAGAAAACAAACGAGAAAAAGGAATAAACAATATCATATTTTCTAACCTTTGTTTTCTTTTCTAGCGTTATACACAATGGCTAATTTCATGTCTACAGGCCAAGACCTACATGCTACCATCCAGTCCTCTGTTGATACACCTCATATCCATCCTCTCCATTCACATTACTATCTCCCTCCACCATCTCATCATTAAGGAATATCAAATTCACCTCCTCTCTGGGATGCTACATGAAGGACTTGTATTACTACAAGAAGGTCTTGTAATGCTACATGAGGAGCCTGTGGAACTACATGAGGGAGATCCAAGGAGGAAAAAAATCCAAAATACCATCTTTAATATAATAAATGGTAAAGAGGGTCCTCCTATGAATTTTCCATCACCCATCCATTATCCATCAACTCATTTCACCTTAAGTTTTCTCAAACGTCTCCACTTTGTCCTACCTTAAGAAAAAAAACAGAAGCTATAATTTTCTATCTCTATAATTCCTACACTACTCCTCTATGATTCTAACCCTATCTTCATATCTCAACATCATTCCCCTCATCTTCCTCATTCGAATTGAACACTTGAAGGGGAGAACAAAAGAGTGATACAGGAAGAAACGCGCCCTGTAGCAGCATATACATCCACAAAGTAAACACTAATATTATGTTTTTTTCCAGCATCATAAGGGATGATGAATCTCGATTTCCAGCCTTGAAGAGACACCTTGTTCTAAGGGAGGCTTTCCACTAGCAGCAACATCTTGGATATTAGAAGAGGCACCTACAAACACACAACAACAACAACATTCAAGGCAACATAAAAAATAAAGAAATGAATAGGAAATAAGTAAAATAGGTCAACTCCCTTGATCATAATGATGTATGGTCCGAATCCAACATGAAAGACTCTGCAGAAGCTCAATCTATAGGCAGGCTCATTTATGGCAACCATATCCTCCTCCCTCTACATAAAAATTACAAAATTTTGGTTTAAGCGAGAAAATGTGTTTTAATAGGCTAGAGATGGCTAGTGAACTTGGCCACCATCGACTAGTAAACTCAAGTGTGAGTTAAGTCACCCATGCTAGGTGGAAATTTCAACTCAAACAAGTTGGTGTCCTCAAAGAGTGGGTTGATAATCATGATGAGGGAGAGACAATTACAGTTAGTGGGGAAAATGATACAAAAGAAGAAAATCATGTTAATTCCAAGTCATCATAGAACTCCAATATTTTGACCAAAAAAGGATATTATGTGCTGGATTGACTTCATTTACACCATCACTTGATCTATTTTTGAATGATTAGTTTATGTTGTGCTAATATGAATTACAAATTTCTAAACATGTGCTTGCTTATTGCTTCTTGTATTGGGGTTTCATTAGCTGTTTGAGTATGCAATCAAGTAAATTTCCTTAAGTTCAAAATTAAATTGATGAGAAAATTAGATTCAAAAAACAAATATTGAACAACATACATTCAATGTACATCAATTCATCCAAGAGATGCTTTAACATAGTGTTTTGATGGAGGAGTTCACCCCTTCTGGGCTACATCTCCTTGGTCCAGCTTCCATGGCTTACGCCTCTGTATTAGCTCAATGTGGAAAAATGATATTTAACAAAGCTCTGTGGCTCTTGATACCTCCACCAAAGCATTCAGAATGTCCAAAGTAGCCAGGAACACCTCTTTCTAAGCTCAATTTAGTTGAAAATTGCCTTCTCTATGACTCAAACAACCTTTTCCTACAATTTCTCCTCTAATTCTGGAATGACTTAATGGCAGAAGTGTCCTCTGACACGTAATTTTATTAATCAGAAAAAAAACAATTACATATTTGATTTTGCAAGAGCTTACACCTTAACAATCAAACACTCTTGCAATGAGCTATTTATAAGCTCAATGTCCTAACTACCTCTAATTATGGATCACTTATTAAATAACAAGTGTCCATTTACAATAAATGTTATTCAAACCATCTAGGTAACAAATCTCCTAAAATAGAGCCTAAGATATGACACTTTTGGAGAGTCATATCTTGCTACAACAATACACTAATTCTAGATGTCCCCATTCAATAATTAAACATTCTAGAATAATAATTATTAATTTAATATCTTAAATTAATAATTATTTTATTCCAATTTTATAACCTATGATAATATTGTATTTTTGGATCATCTAACATTCCCCACTTTGATCCAAAGATACATTACAACAGATACCAAGTTCATCCCTGAACTTAGTACATTTTATTCTGCCAAGCCGTTTCGTGAAAATATCAGAGTTCTGATCTTTGGAAGGACAATAAACTGGCTTGAGGACATCTTTGGCAATGAGAGATCTGATATGATGATACTTGGTGTCCACATTCTTTGTATTTGAATGAAAAACTGGGTTCTTGGAAAGTTTTATGGCTGACTGGATGTCAATGAATAATGATGTAGCTTCTGCCTGAGAAATTCCCAAGTCGTGCAAAATTCTACGCAACCAAACAATTTCACATGCTGCTTCCCATGCTGAAATGTACTCAACTTCTACTGAAGAAGTGGCCACTATAGCTTGTTTCTTACAACTCCAAGATATTGTTGCTGACCCCATGTTCATTAAATAACCTGATGTTGATGCTCGATCATCAATACTTCCAGCAAAGTCAGCATCAGAATATCCACCAAGTACAAAATTTTTAGTCTTTGTGTAAAGAAGACCAAACTATTTTGTTCCTTGGATATATTGAAGAACTCTTTTGGCTGCATTCCAGTGGCTATCTCGTGGTTCTTGCATAAAACGTGAAAGAATACTGACTACATAATATAGATCAGGACGAGTATTTGTCAAATAACTCAAGATGCCAATCAACTGTCTGTAAGTTGTACTGTCCACCTTTCCCCCCTTCAAATTTTGAAAGTTTCAAGTTTTGCTCCATGGGGGTAAGTACAGGCTCGCAATCCTGCATGCCAAATCATTGAAGAACCTCTACTGCATACTTACTCTGAGAAATGAAAATATGATGTGGACATTGGAAGACTTCAGCTCCAAGATAGTAGTGAAGTAATCCCAAATCTGTCGTCATAAAACCTGCATGTAACTCCTTTTTCACCTGTGCAATATGATCATCATGGTTGCCAATAATGATCAAATCATCTACATACATAACAAGAATTACCAAATATTTTCCCTGTTGTCGCACATATAAAGTATCATCAGATTCACTTCGTTGAAAACCAACTTTCTTAAGGTATTCATCCATCTTTGCATACGAAGCTCAGGGAGCTTGTTTTAATCCATATAAAGCCTTGATCAATTTGCAGAATTTATGTTCTTGCCCTTCAATTTCAAAACCTGGTGGTTGTGTCATATACACTTCTTCCTTTAAATGCCCATTGAGTAAAGCACTTTTCACATCCATTTGATGAACTTTCCATCCTTTCTAGGCAACCAATGCAAGTGTTAATCATATGGTGTTCCATTTAGCTATAAGAGAAAAAGTTTCCTCATAAACAATGCCTTCCTGTTGTGCAAAACCTTTTGCGACATGTCGTGCTTTATACTTTTCAAGTTCTCCCTTCTGATTATACTTAATTCTATAAACCCATTTGCATCCTATGGGTTTAACATTTGATGGACAATCAACAAGTTTCCAATTGTCGTTATCAATTACTGCTTGATATTCTTCAACCATAGCCTATTGCCATTCTTTATGTTTTACTGCTTCTTTGTATGTGGAAGGTTCAGTAAAATCATTTGCTATCAAGGCAAAATTGCCTTCACTTTTATGTGCCCTTCTAGTGCCTAGTTTATTCTACTCATCAGGCTTTACATCTTTCAAAAGTTGAACTGCCCATTTTGGTAGTTGGTGCTCACTTGTTTGCGCTTCTGAAAAGTCTCCAACATTGTAAAGAGGATTAATATAAACTAACGTTCTTCATTGAGGTGAAGAGTCCGGAGAATCACAATCAGAAGAACTGTTGCTGCTTGGAGATGTGGATGAACTCCTAGAAGACCCAAATGATGTTGTTGATGTAGATGGAATAGATGACTCATCTTCAGAGGAAGGAAAATCAAGTTCATACCAATTTGGTGAAGTTGGTTGACTTTGCGTTTTTCCATTTCTTTTACTTCCCTTAATTTCTAACTTGTGAAGAAGATTTTTGATTTCTTCGGCACTCTTACTCTCAGTTTCATCAAAAATGACATCCCTGCTCCCAATGAATTTTCCATTGGTCAAAAGACGGTACCCTTTCTTCTCATCAGAATAGCCAATCATTGTGCATTTTAAACTTCTTGAGTCAAGCTTAGTTCATTTTTCTTTCGGAACGAAGGCATAACATACTGATCCAAAAACTCTAAGATGTTTAACTCAAGGTTTGAAACCAAACCAAGCTTCATAAGGTGTGATTTCATCAAAAGAAGCAGTTGGAGATGTGTTTCTTAACTAGACAGTTGTATGTATTGCTTCTGCCCAATATGTTGGACTTAACCTCTTGAAAGTTAACATGGATCTCGCCATTCCTAACAAGATGCGATTCATTCTTCTGACTACTGCATTTTGCTGTGGAGTGTAAGCATTAGTAAGAAGTCGTATTATACCATTTTCACTACAATAATTTTTGAATTGATTTGAAGTGAATTCTCCCCCATTATCTGTCCTGAGAGTGCCTATCTTTTCTTTGACTTCATTTTCAACAATTTGGTGAAAAATTTTAAACTTATCGAATGCTTCTGACTTGTTCTTTAAGAAGTAAACCTAAGTCATTTTGCTAAAATCATCAATGAATAGTAAGAAATATTTGCAACCACCAAATGAAGTTTGTAGTGGTCCACAAACATCACTGTGAACTATTTGTAGCCACCTGTTTGCATGCCATGAACTTGTTGGCAAACTTTCTTGACTTTGTTTTCCATAAATTTAAGCTTCACATTTTGCATTTTCCCTTTTGAAAGTGGGAAGTCCTTTAACCATTCCTTGTTTCTGAAATTGAGAAAGACACTCAAAATTTATATGTCCATATCTTACATGCCATAGTCTTACAGGTGAAATACCTATACTCACTGCCCTTGCAAAATCACAATGCCTTGGAATAACTGTTCCTTTCATCCGTAAAAATTTTCCATCTTCATAACCTATCATGACAGTTTTCAAGTTCTGTTTGACTAAATTAATCTTGACTAAACCATCTTCCATAATCACCTGATGTCATGCTTGTCGAATCGTGACTAAAGAGGGAAAATTTTTCTTAAAAGTTGGTACATAGCATACATTAGAAATAATTTTTTCTCCAATTTCAGGGATGAAAACTTTAACGGCTCCTTTTCCATAAGGAGTATGTTTTGTATCATCAGCAAGAAAAATGGAATTGAGTTGGCAATCTTGAAAATTCCAAAAAAAATCACGTCGAAAAGTCATGTTTTGAGTTGACCCTGAATCCAAGATCTCGACATCTTCATGGTCACTTCTAAGATGGGATGAAAGTTGTGATGTTGGTGAGGAAGTAAAAACATATTCTGAGTTATCATCATCTTGATCGTTTGCAAATTGTGCCGAATGTTGCTGAAACTTGGGAATTTTATTAAGTGATGTTCGACAATCTTGAGCATAATGGCCCACTTTGTTACATCTTCGACACACAATTTGACTTAAATCTCTTCCTGTTCCTGAAGATTGTCCTCTACCTCTGCTTTGACTTCTATGTTGAGATTGTCCTCTACCTTGATTATTATTTCCTTGTCCTTGAAAATTGCCTCTTCCTTGGTTGTTTCCTCTACCTTGAAAAATACTCCTTCCTAAATTGTTGCCTCTATTTAAGTTGTTTCCTTTGCTTTGGCTTCGACCTTGACTTTTTACACTATGTGCTATTTGATTCTGATTCCCTCTTCCTCTCCCTCGAGAACTATCTGCTGATGATTTACTAGTTCCAGCCTCTATGAAAAAAACATCTTCACAAAATTTCTTCTTCTTCCCAAAGGTTTTATCATGTTGAGTCAACATTTCACAGAGCTCATCAAACTTTAGTTTCTCTAATTTCCCAGTTAATTGTAAAGTCTCCAAAAAATGCGTGTAGGAAGAAGGAAGTCCAGCAATTACAATTGTTACCATAAAACTATCATCTATTACCGGAAAACAAGCATTAATGATTTTCTGCGTAATATTCTTAAGTCTTGAGATATATTCAAGAACATCACCTCCTTCAGTCAATTTTTGTTGTAACAATTTTAATTGTAGATCAACTTTCTTTGACTCAGGCTGAGTATCAAAGAGGTCTTTAAAATTTTTCAAATTAGACCATGCATCTATAGCATTTTCTATATGGACATACATTTCATCATTCACAAAATATTTAATAAGAGCTAAGGCTTTGGCATTCTTAACTCCCCATTTTGCTAGTGCAGTTGTATCTGTGGGTTTATTCAGCTTAATATCTCCATCACATATACCCTGCCATAATTCATTGTAAATGAGAGTGCTTTCGATGAGATGATGCCATGTTTTATAAGATTTTGTGCCTTCAAGTTTGTCCGCATCAAAAAACAAATTAATCAACTTAGACATTGTAGCATTAAAGCTTTGCACAAAGAATCAGAACAAAAATGTCAAGATGGGCAACACAACACACCACGCAAAAAACACGATCTATTAGGGCTTGGCCTTGACCATTGTATAGTCATTGAGGCAGGAGAAAAAATACTGAGCTTTGCACTTGGCTCTAGTCAATTTCTCAAGAATTACAAGGTAACTTTCAAAATTTGACTTTTACAATGATGCTCTTGCAAAACTTGGTAAAAAAAAAAGTTAACCCCCTCAAAGTAAAATTACTTTGAGTTACAATGTGATGATCCCAATTGAAAAATAAAAGAGAACTTCTTCAAAAAAATTACCCAACACACCTTATTTCTAAAAAAAAAACATTATTTTAAATAATAGTAAATTCCTTATCTCTCCAATTTACAAATTACAAACAAGGGAAAAATCCTTATCACTCCATTAAAACTTTATGGAAGTCTTTAAAACCTACGTTAAAAAAATGAATGAGTTGCAAGTGTGAGACTGGCAATGTGGAGTCGGATTTCTTGTTGTTGAAACAATGATTTCAATTGCTGCATTCATCAACTTATAATTCTCTTCTAAGCACCAAAACATCAGATTTGACTGCAGTCATGTATGAGTAAATATATCAAGATTGCCATGAATAATATCAAATTATCATCAAATCCATCTTATGAGGCCTTCTAACCCACCAATTGGGATCAATTTATTTCAAGCCCTTTTCAATTGTTCTGCTACTGATGCAGATAATTAGATTGGAACTCCGCCCACTGTGAATGTTATTGGAAATTTCTGGTACAACTAGTGCATTAAACCACAGGTGGTTGCGAGAAAATGGGTGGATCTGTTGACAGTGGAGATCTGCAGAAGCAAGCAGAAGATTGCAGCCACTGACACCTGTGATACCTATAGAAAATTCCAAATTTATTAGGAAATCAGATTCTGAGTCATTAGCTTTATCTTTTACAGCCTAATCCATGAACAGTTGTTGACTGGACATTTGGTCTGATTGCCCAATTTCCATGAAATAAACATGTGAGATCTACACATTTTGTTCCACTGTTTTGGATGTGCAACCTAATCATCAATGTGGAGTGGGGTCATTGCATTTGCTACATGCTTACCAACTCACCAATCTTCTCAGGTACCAACGCATGTCATTGTTGGATTGCACTGTGATTTGATGGTGTAGTGGTGGGCATTTACTGTATGAATTCTACAGATGCAATGGATGGTGGTGGTGGGAGGCAACCGGAGGAGAAGGGAGAGCACAAGTGTTTCTCACTGCAGAAATTCAAGCTCTACGAGACTCGATCAAACTTTAATATTTGGCTTGTTTCTATGGAGTATTGAGGTAGCAGTTTCAGAAATCAAAGGAACATATCCCGTGAACATCCACACAAATTCAAAAATAAAGTAGCAGCTTATCCCATGAACAATATAGATAGAAGCAAAAATAAACAATGACTTTTGTATTTCTATGAAATTTTTAGGCTTTTCAGATGAAATGGTAGTAATGATGAATGAGAATATGGCTCAGGTGAGGAATATGATGGCTTTGCTATCCAGAATAGCCAGGCACGACCTCAGCCTCTCAAATATTAGATATTTAGCTAGCTCCACAATAATACAAATTCAAGACACAACAATTTTGATAATAATTCACAAAATTGATTTTCAGATTTAAAAATCTAAAATCAATAAAATAATAAAATTTCTTCTCTTTTGAAAAAAACTTGACAAATTTCATAACAATCATTCGCTAAACAATTCAATGGAATTTTCCAAAAACTTGTAGAGCTGGAATCTCCTCCTCAAATCAACTACAAAATTATTGGAGCTCTGATACCACAATAATGGTAGAAGTGTCCTCAGAAATGTAATTTTATTAATCAGAAAAAAACAATTACATATTTGATTTTGCAAGAGCTTACACCTGAACAACCAAACACTCTTGCAATGAGCTATTTATAAGCTCAATGTCCTAACTACCTCTAATTATGGATCACTTATTAAATAACAAGTGTCCATCTACAATAAATGCTATTCAAACCATCTAGCTAACAAATCTCCTAAAATAGAGCCTAAGATACGACACTTTTGGAGAGTCATATCTTGTTACAACAATACACTAATTCTAAATGTCTCCATTAAATAATTAAAAATTCTAGAATAATAATTATTA
>APFE030388502.1:66218-134963 GCA_000404065.3 Pinus taeda | reverse complement strand
TTAAAAGGACCATAATAGACTGGTTTAAGCTTTTTACCTTCCACTTGAAGTCTCTCTTTTCTAATATATAACCAAAATTCATCGCCAACTTGAAATTTGTGATCAACCCATGTTTGACATGCCTTGCCTTATAGCTACTTTGACTTTTCTCAAGTTATTCCTGCACTATATGATGTATGAACTTAATTTTCTCTATGAACTTCCTTGCTTTATTTATGTCACTATGACCATCAATGGCGACATCTTTCTCAAAGATGAAGTCCAATGGCGATCTTGGCAGGTACCCATAACATGCCTCAAATGACGATGTTCTTGTGGAAGAATGTTTTTCCCTATTGTATGCATGTTGTATGTAATTCAACTGTTCATCCCACAAATTGGGATGTTTGTTGCAACATCCTGTAAGAAGATGAATGATTGTTTTTTTGAACACCTCATGTTATCCATCTATTTGTGGATGAAAGGATGTAATCGTCTTCAACTTTGTGTCCATCATGTCCCACAAATTCAACCAAAAATTCCTAGAAAATCGCAAATATCGATCAATTACAATATAAGTAGGAAGACCAAAATGAACCCAAATGTTTTGGAAGAAAATATGATTTATTTGTTCAACTGTAATTTGATTTTTATAGGGTGTTAATATGCACATTTTGTTGAACCTGTCTACAAATACATACAAGTAATCATGACCTTTCCTTGACAATGGAAGACCTCCTACAAAATCCATTGAGATAATCTCCCATGGACGTGAAGGTACCCGAAGTGGAGTGTATAAACCAAGTTTCCTATTGCTAGGCTTACTTGTAGCACATAAAGAATATCCTCTTATAAAATGAGAAACATTATCCAACATGCATGGACGATAACAATACATGGAGTGTATAAACCAAGTTTCCTATTGCTAGGCTTACTTGTAGCACATAAAGAATATCCTCTTATGAAACGAGAAACATTATCCAATATTCATGGACAATAACAGTACCTTTGTAGATTTTTTATTGTCTTGCCTACACCAAAGTGTCCAACAATCAATGAAGTGTGTGCCTCCTTTATGATATTGTTTCTTTCCCCCCTATAGAATACACAGCTTGCCCAAGTGATACAACAAACTATTATGTACATGATAATCCAAATCTTCAATTTGGTTTCCTTGACTCAAGCTTGCATATACTTCTTGGAAGCCACTATCATTTTCATACTTTTCTATGTAAATTTCATGCAAACATAATTATGCTTGAGTATAATAGATGAAATTACAATAGGCCTTGAAAGCATATCAGCTACCTCCTTGTAGACTCCCTTTTTAAATCTGATAACAAAATGAAATTGTTGTAGAAAACCCATCCATTTGAAATGTCATGATTGTTGCAAATTTGACTATGACTATAAATACTACAATGGTTGATGGTCTCCTTCACCATCAAATAGTGCTTCCATTTCTTAACACTTTGTACTAATGCATAAAGTTTTTGTCATAGGTGGGATAGTTAGTTACAGCTCCATTAAATATTTCAGAATGAAATGAAATGCGCTTACCATGTTGCAATAGAATTTCTCCCATGGCATAATCACTTTCATTCGTATGAATCTCGAATGGTTGTTTAAGATCCGAAAGAGATGATATCGGTGCTGAAGTTATCCTTTTCTTCAAAGCATAAAATGATTTTTGTTGTACATATCCCCAATGGAATGCTTTCTTGACACTTTTCAATGCATGTAATGTAGCTACAATGGAAGAAAAATTAGGAATAAACTTTCTCTAATATTCTGCTACCCCTAAGAAGCTTCTTACCTTTGTAACTGTATTGGGATTGGGCCAATTTATAATGACCTCAATCTTAGAGGGGTCGATCTTCAACTCACCTCCTCCAACAATGTGTCCCAAATACACTAAGGAAGTCTTGCCAAATTCACACTTCGACATCTTTAAAAACAACTTTTCTTTTATCAAGCCATCTGGTACCTTTTTTATATGCATGACATGTTCATCTCTTGACTTGCTGAATATGAGAATATAATCTAAGTAGACAATGACAAAATCATATAGAAATGGTCTGAACACATCATTCATTACCTTCATGAAAGTAGCTGGAGCATTTGTAAGACTGAAAGGCATAACAAGCCACTCAAACAATCCTTGTTTAGTTTTAAATGTGGTTTTCCAAATGTCTTCTTAAGCTATCCTAACTTGATGATAACCATTTCGTAAGTCTAACTTAGTGAAATACTTTTCCTACCTCATCTAATCAAGAAAATCATCAATTCTTGGGAGTGGATAATGATTCTTTACCGTGATTTTGTTTAGTGCATGGAAATCCACACACATGTGCCAAGTTACATCCTTCTTTAGCACCAAGAAAATGGGTGAACCACATCACAAAGTAGATGTCTGTATGGTACCTTTCTTCAACAATTCTTTAATTTCCTATTTGATTTCCATGCTCTTCATAATTGACATGTGATGCATGCCTATGTTTCGAAGTGGAACATCCTGGTGCAACTAAATCTCATGCTGAATTCACCTCTTCGGAGGTAACCCCTGTGGTTCATGAAACATCTCGCCATGATTTCTTAACACATAAAACAAATAAAATTTCAATTTATCATCACAACCTTCAAAAGATTCATAATCAATATCATTATTTTTCTTTATCATGGGAAGTACAAATTTTTTACTTTAATTTACTAGTCTCTTCATCTGCCTTGCATTAACCAAAGAAATGTTCAGATATTTGCAATGGGCTCTCACAATGTACTCCGCCCCATTCTTGAGCAATATGTATTTGTTTTCATGGCAATAAAATCCTGCTTTCCAATCATACAAATAAGGAATACCCAAAATGATTCCTAAGAGGTCAAGTGGAACTACATCTAACTCAACTTCAACAATGAACTTTTTAGTAATGGAAAACTTGAATAAACACTTCTTTGTAACCTGCAAGTTTGCATTGTTAACTATCCAACCCAATGGATATGGCTTATGATGAGGTACAGTTTCAAGGTTTAGTTTTTTAACCAAGTCTTTTAAAATCAAGTTTGATTGTGACCCACTATCAAATAATGCATCAATCTTTGCATGATTTTAAATCACTCTTACATGAAATTGTTAAACACACATGGGAGCAAGAACAATATGAAAGATGAAACATGTAAGTAACATTTTTATTAACAAGAGATATACATATATAGTACATTATGTCACTGCTGGGTTCCACATCCCAAGGTCTCTTGGACTACTTTGTCTATTCAGCTTCCACACTAACCCATTGAGGATTAGGTGTCCAACATTCCCCCCGCTTAATCTGAAGGGTTATTGATGAATCTAAGAAGAGAGTTGTAATAAAAATGTGCAAAAATGCATGGCAACACTAGGCTGAATGTGTTCTCTAAAATGTTGGTATAAAGGGCGGTGGTTTAAGGATGACCACCAACACTGGAACGCTTAGTGCAGTTCCCGGCACTCTTCCAAAACTTGCAAGAAGCTGAAGTCTTCTACTAGAGGAAGTGCTCCTATTGTTTTGAAGAGGGAAACCTTCAACCATGAAAGGGAGGTCTCACGCCGCATAAAAGGGAGAACTTCAACCTGAAAAGGGAAGTCTCAACCTGTGATGGTTTAAGGCTGACCAACAACTCTGGAATGCTTAATGAAATTCCTGGAACTCTTCCAAAACTAGCAAGAAGCTGGAGTCTTCTACTAGAGGAAGTGTTCTTAATTTTGTTCCTGGAATTCTTCTGAAATTGGCAGGAAGCTAAAGTCTTCTGCTAGAGGAAGTGTCCCAGATTACCAACTAAAGGCATGTTCACGGGCATCTTTGTCTCTGGATACAACTCTGAAACTGGTGTGGCAGGTTGTGCCTCACGCTCGCTTGATGTGGCTTTGAGGCTTGTAGATGACCATGATTTCCCCCCTGTCAGATACAAGGTGAGATGATGGAGAAAACTCAACTGCAAGACTGTTCAATACTCTGGAACAAGTTCTAACACGTGTTTGGAATATCTTCTTGGCTGTTGATGCCCATTGCCAAGAAGCGATCCATCTAGGATGAATCTTTGTTCTTGCAGGACATTTGTTTCTGAAGCATCTGTGTGAAGAATGACTAGTTTTACGACAGTGCTTACATGGATGAAGATCAAAATAGTGATATTTAAAATGGCCAACTTGGTCACAGTGTTGGCATTTCACAATCTGTTGTTGTTTTTGTGGAAGAGGGGCAGAATCTAGAACAGCTGGATGTGAACTGTCATGAAGAACAGGTGACAATGAATCATCTTGAAGAAATCCAGCAATTTGAAATTGAATTGGTTTTGAGTAGTCTAGAATATGAAAGGACAAGTCCTTCTCATATCCAAGACCAGTTATGTGCTTGTTGTGGACAAGATGTTCCCAAGGTCTGATGATGGGCTTGGGAAGTGCAAGCTGAACTTCTGCATTTGCATGTAACCTTGCTGCTTTATCTGAATGAACTGTAACATTATTGACTTGTTGCTGATGGGTTGCAGTCTCAACGTTCTGAACAGAAACAGGTTCAGAATGATGTCTATTTTGATGTAGCTCTTCTTGTTGTAGCTGTGATTCAAGCTGCAAAAAATCGATCTTTTCCTATGCATTATATAGGTAGGTATAAATGTCACAGAGAGTGTCTTTGTTGATGTTTATCTTCCCATCAGTAGTGGAATATATTAAGGTATTTAATAAATCTAATACATCACTAATTAAAGCCATTTTCACTTACAATAAAAGAGTATTGAAACAACTCTGCCTTTTTTTTTTTTTGCAAACAATTCTTCTCGGTGTCTAGATCTTTGGAAAATTACAAATTACAAAATATTTCACAATTCTTCTAGGCATCCAGATCTTTGGAAAATTACAAATTAAAACCCCGGAAATTTAAGACATGAAAAACCTCTTTCTTTAATACAATGGCGCAGAAACTCCGTTTCGTCTAGCAAAACCTTTAAATAATAGCGACGAACTAGCCCCCAATAGTAGTAAAACCCTGTCAAAGTTTGTTGAGCAAAAGACCAAACAACACAGAAATTGCGCCGAAGTGGAGTTTTCCAAAACCAAAAACCGTCTCCGAATGTCTTAAATGGAAGATCTAAGGCACATAAATCATACTTCAGACTGATAAAATGCAAGGCGCATTACCATAAGGAAGGCCATGACACCAATACTTTTAGATTTCCAGAGCTTTCCAACATTCCAGATACTGCACAGGTCACTGAAGGTTCACTAACTTTGTAGCATATGCTGAGCACTTTCCAACATACATAAGAAGAACACAGTCCTTATCGCATATTAGATTTACATTGCATGGTTTACAACATGTATTATAACGCATATAACACTATACTATTCTTCAATGCTATCACCATACCGTTCGACCATGAAAGGGTTGAAGCTTATTAGGAGTCAACAAACCAGTGGTTCGAGCCTCCCTTAAATTTAGTCAACAGTCCTCCGATCAAGCCAGAGACGTGCCATTGCTGGTCTTGTTTTAACAAGAATGGAGATATATACAAGTGCCTAGATGCGAAAACAGTGCTAAGACCTCAAGAATGGTATCAATCTGCAACATTTATTTGGTAACAACTGATCGAAATTGTCTCTCTTTGGGCATGTTTTTGATGCTCGAAATACTTTCTAGTCCATAAATGGAGATGATAAAAACATGCGCAAACTGCGGTAGAATGTTAAAACAAGTTGCTGCTGCTACTGAAATGCCATCGGCACCATTACAAGGAAGATACTTTACTTTTATTTGTTATACTTGTTCATGGTGGTCACGCGTCTCATAAATAGATGAGAAGTAGAAGAAATGAAGATGTCAACACAGCTGCTTTACAAGCACAAGTGAAAACACTTTGCAATGAGAATCAATTGAATGAGGCTTTGAAGATGATGGAGGGCACGGACTTTGCTATTAACTTTGATACCTGATCTGCCCTGAGTGTGCCGTGTGAATGCTGATTTTTTTAAGAGAACACTGCCTCTCGTGAAATTGAGACTCTGTCGTAGCGTTGTCTTCAATTGCTGAGCTATGGAATTTGAGTTGGAGGGGTAAAAGAAACATTTGGGCCGACGTCAGGTTGCATAAGGATGGCATATCAGGCACCGATATTATGAAAAATTATCGGAGACCAAAAAGTGTATGCATGGGAAGGAAAAACTGACCACAGCATTAGAATCCAAAACAAGAACTCAAGAGGCTTTGGAGAATACTAATGGCTGCCCATTATGGAACATTCCAATGGATACACAACCTCCCAAAACAAATGGTTCAGATATCTGTTACTCTTCTTCAAAATAATTCGTCAAGTTTTTTTTTTTTTTTTGAAAAGGAATCCAACCCTGATAGTCCTGGTATGTGGGATATATCGACACTTTAAAAAGAAATCCATTAAACACTGAATCCCACGGTGATATGGAGGCAGTGTGGCAGACAGAGGACTAAGATATGCACGTAGTGGGATAATATGTATAGCATGTCAGGCCATACGTTACAAAAAATGGTTGTTAACCAATGCAAAAACGTAACCGTGTGGAATATGGGGAAGCGTATGGTTAACGCATATGGAGAGTGGTTACAGATTCCGCTGGTTATTACATGCCAGTCACGGTAACGGTGTGTTGAAGGAAAAACAATATTGTGGTATGGGAAAATTGGTATGGAGTTATGGATAGGTGGTATACCGTAATAATACCGCAACTGCAACGATACCAGTATAATAAAATTTCAGAGCTAGAAATGGCAGTATGGAGATAATTTTATCATGGAGACAGTGTTAACGTATGAAGTCTGCGTATGCAATGTTTTGAATATAGATTGTCCGGCAGTGCAGCATGTGCCTCAGATTTGGGCGCATTGATTTCCCAAGATTTCAGTTTTCCATCTTGAATGTTATTGTGAATTCCGCAAACGACTGCTCCATCATTGATATTACCGGTTAGAGAACAGATGTACCAGGAGGTCATTTAATTACGATCCAAATCGACGAACACATGTTGTATCAGACAGATTTTACGTACACAACCACCATTATGACTGTGTGATTACATCTTGTCAAGCGTATCCCAGATACCCGTCTATAGGACAAGGTCAGAGACCACGCAGCTGCAGTGGCCACTCAATTTGTCAGATGCTACTACCAGAAAATGAGAGAGTCCGCCAAAGTGCGATATTCAACAATTGTGCGAGATCACATGCTATAGGATCTGCGTATACTTTGCTACAACATGCCAATGGTATGAGAGAGAGAGTGCCAAAGAGCACAACCTTCAATTCAGGGTTTGTAATAGGAGTTCGATGCATACCATGACCATCAAGGTTTCAACACACAGAGATGCATAAGTGAAGACATTTCAGAGTTACACATAAATAATTCATCAAAGGATTAATGCATTATTCAAATGCATAGGTGGTGCAACAATCCATGTACAGAGAGATGTATAAGCAATGTGCAATTGGGAATATAGTCGTCAGAAAGGAGTTAAAAACACCATTTTTGATATTTATCTAAGGGAAGGAAAAAGTAAATGTGAATTATGCAGAGAGACATAGATGAGAAACTTTTTTGTATTCTCATGAACTACACTCAGACTTCAATCTCAATGAGCAATATGATTATCCTAACAAATGATCACAAACCCACAAGCTTCATTAAGACATAGAAGCGTTGGTTTACACAGGCCACAAAAACAAGTGGCTTACACAATATTGAGAAGGTTATGAATGTACCAGATCTGATAACATGTTAAACGCACATGGGAGCAAGAAAAATATGAAACATGAAACATGCAAGTTCCATTTTTATTAACAAGGGATATACATTTAGAGTACATTATGTCATCGTTGGGTTCCACATCCCAAGGTCTCTTAGACTACTTTGTCTATTCAGCTTCCACACTAACCCATTGAGGATTAGGTGTCCAACAGAAACAACTCTATTCTTGACTTGTCATTTGGCGTGTTGTTTTGACTATGTGATGAACTAGTGCTTGCAACAATTTTTTTCCTTTTGTAACCATGGCTGAAATCTTGGTCTCATCACCAGAGTTTGAACCAAGGTCATGTTGTGTGGTAGTAGTTGTCTTTTGTCTTCCCTTATTGTTTTGTTTCTTAGGCCTTAATTCGGGATGTAATTTCCAGCAGTGGGTTTCATCATGCCCCTATTTGGAATAGTGTTTGCATGTGACTTTCTCCCCTTCTTTCTTCACACATGAACTATTCTTTCCCTTCCATTTTCCACCCTTCTCTTTCTCCTTACCCTTAAATGGCTTCCTCTTGCTACCCTCTTCCTGAATGTTCTTTCCTATAGATTCAAGGTGTGTGCCTTGCACACATACCTCATCTAAATTTTTTGGATTGAACATAACGATATTATGTTTCAAATAGGAATGTAAACCCCCAATATATTTCAGCAGTGCATCTTGGGAATTCAAATTCACTCCTAACAACAAAGCCCTTTTCCAAAACTCCTTTGTATAATCTTGGACTGTTTGGCCTTTAAGCTGCCTAAAATTCTACCAACTCATAATGGCTTTTTGCATATAGGCTAAAGGATAAAATTTTCTTTTAATTGAAGAAACAAAGTCAACCAATGTAATGGATATCTTACCATGGATTCTCATTTCCTCTTGAGTATTTTCTTCCCACCAAACTAGTGCTGCTCCTTCTAGGCTCAATGAAGCCAACTAGATTTTTATGTCATCTTCTTGAAGGTTCTAAAATCTACAATATACCTCCAACTGTTGAATCCAATTGTCCAACTTTTCTACATTGGCCTCTCCATTATACATGGGAAGTTCGAATTTTATGTCCAATTTAAGTGAGAGGGTCTTTCCTTTTTGGGTTTTTGATGGGCCTCTAAATTAGACAAAAATTAAGGTCCATACCTCTAATTTAAAACATAAATTAAGGCCTATAACCATCCTTTAGCACATTAAACCGCTCTTTTTGCATTAGATAATTTATTTTTAACTTTAATATATTCATTAGGAAGGTTATGAATAATTGAATATTCGTCCTAATATTATTTATTGTTTGTGGAATATTATGAAAATATTGGCCAGATTATGAAGAGTTGGAGGAGGAGATAATTTAGGGACTTTTTCCCTACTACTCGATGATCATTAATAAATAATAATTCAACCAGATATTATGGAATTATGGCACAAAATGTGGAACTCCAATGATTGAGAAAATCTAGGAATGTCTTCCACTAATGAAGGGAGAAGATCCACCAATCAAGGGAGAAGATCCACTAATCAGTGGATTTTGGTGGGGAAAGATTCCTCCATCCATGGGGAATGATTATTAATCATTTTGTATAAGTACCAAGTCGAATTTGCCTCTAGGGAATGATTGAGAAAATCTAGGAATGTGTTCCTTACCATTTAATTCCTATTCCTAGTATTGGGGATTAAAACACCTAATCAAGAGATTTTGGTGGGGAAAGCTTCCTCCATTCATTGGGAATGATTCATAATCATTTTTCATAAGTACCAAGTTGAATTTTCCTCTAGGGAGAAGATTTTCATTAGTTTTATTGTGGAGAGAGCTTGTATTTTTGCAGCTCCATTGTATTTTCTTGCAGGGATGTAATTCTATTGATGAAAATAATGAAGATTGGTGTCACATTCAGCTTATAGATATTTTTCTCCTCCATATCTCTCTGAGTTTCCTTGGGCTTGGATATTCCAGGAACCTCAGATCCCTTTTGTATCATTTTCTTTTCTTCTTTTCACTTCTTATTCACATGCATCTCTTGTTTTTATTTCTTTCTATTTCTGCATTTCGAATTAATGATTTCTTATTGTAGGATTGAGTGAAATGGTTGATGTAAGTTATTTTGTAGGATCACAAGCATTATTTCCATAGTAATCATTGATCTGTTTGGATTAGTCTTCTTATTCCCAAATCTAGATTGTTGGACCTCATTTTTAACAAATAACAGTAAATTTCTACTATTTTTAGAGCATCCTAATGAGATTCAATTGATTTGAATACACTTAAATTATATCACAAAAAAAATCTAGTTCATAACAAAAATTACCCCATTGCATTTTCACTTGATTTGGTTAGGCATTTCTTAGATTTACTAGCTCACTAGTTCTCAAATTTCTAGATTTTCGACTAGTAATGTTTTTTTATTTTTTTGGATGGGTTAACATAGGTATTTTTGAGTGATTCCATTTGGCATAGGTACCTAAGACATCCTAATTAATAACAAAATTTTTCCCATCCGATTTCGATTTGATTTTCTTGGTCATTAAACCCTCACTAATTTCATCATTTTACAAGGAAACTCCTCCAAGATTTTTGAGTGAATCCATCCATATCCTGACCTTGGTTTTGAGTTTTGACTGATCGTGGAAATTTTCCCTCTCCATTCCACCCATCACACACATTTACTAGGTCTCCCATCACCTCCGACACGTCACATTTTTCTGTCGGCTATATCATGTAGGTTCACTGTAATTCCTATAGGATCATCCTGTAGGTTTTTAGTACATCCTGTAGGTTTTCCTGAAATGACCTATTTTGAGGCTGAATTGATGGGAAACCTCTAGGAGGTCACCAAAATCCTCCCAAGGGTCTCCCAGACCATCCAACCATCTCCTAACCCTTCCATATGACCTCAAACATCCTTAATTCACCTGCTACTTCACCAAAAGAAATTAGTTTGCATACTTGATTTTGCATGAAAAGACAAAAAGACAAAATTAGATTTATTTTAGTCCCTTTACTTGCACATTATTGATTTTTGATGCTTCTTACTTCCATGCTTAGATAATATAATTGGGTTCATGATAATTTAGCATTATTGCGAAGCATAGCTTCTTGGCATTTAATTAGGAAATGGTGTGATTTAGCATTGAATCTTCGTCTCTTTCCTTGTACTTTCTTTCTTGAAATAGGTTAAAATTCCATTTTGAACATTTCATTTTATGCAATTATTTTAGGACTTGACTTCAATACATGCACTCCATTACATCATGAAAACAAATGAATGACACATTGTATGTTGCACAAATAGTGTTGATACCTCTTAAGTTTGTATGAACCCCAAGTTGATAATTAAAGTTGGTAGCCTTGGGAGTTGCAACATTCTTGTTTAAATACCAAGGCTCATCAATTTTTGGTGCCATTGCCGGGGAGGTGTCAAAGCATGCATTGTTTTCTTCCCTAGTTAATTCATGTATTTTCACTTTTTGCAAGAACAAAACATTTGCATTAGGAATATTTAATTTCAAAAGTAGAAAATTGCATTGCATTATAGTTTTCATTCAATCATAAAAACAAAAACAAAATTTCTCCAACACCAACCCACCCCCCAATTGATCACGTGGTGCAGTAAGAGCCACATCACCATTCACTTTTGTAGGTAGAAGAAGAAGATGACAAAGAATGTAGAATAAATGGATGGAGATGGTGTCAACGAAACATCCTATCGGATTTCCCATATTGATGGTAGTGTGAACATGAAGAACATCCCTCCCTCTTTCCTTACAAAATTTCATGGTCTAAGGTCAGAGGATCTAGAAACCTTTCTCTTTGAATTTTAGATTGTTTGTAGATCTTATGGTTACTTATTAAAAACTCAAAAACTGAGATTGTTTCCTGAAACATTGAAGGATAGAGCTATTAAATGGTTCATGAGTTTAGGGACTAATTCATTAAGATCATGGAATGATATGCAAAATATATTTATAGAAAAATACAAAGATCATGATCTTGAAGAAGAAATCTTTAGAATGAATCAAAGAGAAGATGAGAGTCTTGAGGATCTAATAGAGAGGTTCATGCACAATGTTAAGGGGGGAAAACTACATCATTTAGGATCTGACACACTAAAAACCCTATTACTTAGAACAATTAGGGAGGAGTGGATTGATCTTCTTGATATCATGAGTAGAGGTGATATATACCAATTATCATTTGATGAAATTTGTAGAACGTGTAAACACATATCAAGAGGAAAAGAATGAGTAGGTAAATCAACATCAAGATCGGTAAGTCAAGATGAACTTGTAAATTTGTTTGACGATTTTAAAATAGAAATTCTTAGAAATTTGTTAAAACTAGTAGAGATGTTAAGAATGCAAGATGAAGAAAAAGAAAATGCTAATATTTGTGTTGTGGGATCACAGGATGTCAAACATTGTCCATCATTACCAAGGTTGAAGGCAATTAGCCAAGAGAACAATGAAGCAAGTCAATTTCCAATGTAGCAATGTTATGTAGCTCCAAGAGGACCATGGCAACCTGTTTAGCCTGATATGATATAAGATCCTAATTCCCAATTTCAAGGTTATGCATATCCACCTCAAAGAAATTGGAGCACACCTTTTCCTTGGCAACATTGGCCATCTCAATCCCAAAGCTAATCTTGGCAACAAGGTTAGCAAGGAACTCATGGGAGCCATCGACAATATCCCCAGTATTTTTCTCAATATCCTCTGTACCAAACTCCATGTTATCCTTGCCATTCACCTCCACCTCAATCACAACCCCATCAATATCCATCCCAAATATACCCTCCCACTCAACTACCTGTACCATGATTTCCAAACCCATGCATTGAAGTAGCTCAACCCACTTACAATGCTAAGGTACAAAATTTCCAAACATCTCCTCTTGAGACCAATGGTATTCACCATAGCTCAAGAAGATTATTGCAAAAAAGAGATCATCTTGATATCATTGAAGGACCACATCCAAAAGAAGAAGATTCAAATAAGAAGACCACAGAACAATGAGCTGCAATTAATGAAGAGTAGACATTAAAACCAGAGATCGAGATAACTCCCTCATGGTTACCATCAAATCCTCCATGTATTCAATAGAAAAATCATTATAAATAGGAAGATTTGAAGGTCATGGTAGAAGAAGACACGAAGAATGATACAAATCAGAAAGTGGACTAGGGGCATCACAACTATATTGAAATATGGTTCCAGACAATCATTAAGATGTAGCAATACCCTCTTCAATTGTGCTTGATATCATCAAAGTCAAATCATTTGATCTCTCAAATTCAGCTAAATGTCAAAACATACATCTCAAGCCTACACATTAGTTTTTCTGTCATCTTGATGTGCACATGGCACCATTGGAAGTATTCTTATACTTCAAAGTGATTTTGTTTTTCAAGTAGGGTAGGGTAGAATTTTTTTTTTTTTGAAAAATAAGAGGAAAAAAATAAAAATATCAAGTGAAAACCTCCTTTGAGGTGCCTCAGATTGGCTCATTGATTGAAAACCTCCATGAGGTAGTCAATGGGTTGGGAAGAAATAAAAAAGAGGAAAAAGAAAAGATCCTAGGTGAAAATCTCATTTAAGGAGCCTAGGCAGACCTACTAGTTGAAAACTTCATTAAGGCAGCTAGTAGGCCTAGAAGAAAAAAGAAAAAAAAATAAAAGAAATCCTTGCTCCATGCATCTATTTGATAAATGCATGTACTCTTTAACATCTGCAAGAAACAAGAACAAGTTGGTGAAGCCTAGTCAAAAGAAGTCAAATTTTGACTTTCTTCTCCTTTACTCAAATGCTCCAACATGGCCAAGGCCATGCCAATCCATCACCCTCATCTATTTTCACCATCTGACCCATCATTCTCAAGCTTCTACCATTTAGTTTTCTTGTTGTCCTAAAAAACAACAAGATGCTCTGTTTTACTATAGAATACAAAAATACATAGAGAATAAATTTATTTTTGCATAACTTGAAAACCATGCATCCATTTGCCAAGATATTTTAGGGGGAGATACACATGGATGATGGTAACATGCTCAAGCAGTTTCAGCAAATTCCAATGCATGGTTTCCAAGAAATTGGCCTCCATCACCTTTAACCATTTTTGAATTTTCTCACTATCTGTGCATCCATTTAAAAAGTTGTTTCCTGGGGAGATGCATATGGATGATGGTAACATGCCCAAGCAATTTTAGCAAATTCTAGTGCATAGTTTCCATGAAATCGACCTCCATCATCTTAAGCCATTTTTAGTTTTTATCGAGATCCATGCATCCATTGATGAAATTTTTTCTATGGGGAGGTTCATAATGATGATGGGAACATGCTCAAAAATTTTCAGCTCAATCCAGTCTACCGTTTGGCAGATATGGAAAAAACATTGTTGTCCTATAAACCTATAGAATACAGAATAACACCTACAAGATTGGCAGTGAGCAGTTTTAAAGGAGAACCAAAGGTCAAAGAAGCTCCTCCAGAGCTTAGCAGCAACATTAGCATCATCAACATCACCATAAACACCTGCACATCAATATCAACTCACCAGTAGCATGCATGTCTCTCCAACAACCATTAGGTACGTACATGTATGCAATATTATTGACCTCTTCTCTTGAGCATATTATAGTTAGAAATTTGTTGTCAATGCATGAGAGATGAGGTTTGATAAGCTAAGGATTGGTTAGCAGTCTCAACAGCCTTCAATTGCAACTCTGTTTTTCACTCATGCAATGTTGAAAAGTCAAATTATGAAGGGTGATGATTCCAAGAAATGAGGACAACAGTTAAAAGAAGAAATTTTTGCAAAGGCCAAGATCATGAAAGCACTCCAAACCCTCCATCGACTTCACATTCACTATCTATTCATCGTTCATCCATCCCATTTCATTCTTGAAAGATAAACAAAGAGAGAATCCTCTCCATTTTCATGAAATTTCCATTTGCAGGTCAGTAAGAAGGACAGTCAAAGAGCAAAGTAGGATCACAAAGAGACCCATGTCACTGAAATTTTTATTTTACCACTCATTACCATTCATTCCTCCACCATTAATGCCATTTTTTCCACTCCTTTACTTTAGTTTACAAAGGGATTATGTTTTCTACATGATGATCCTGTAGGAATTACAGTGACCCAGAAATCCTACAGGAGGGAGTTCTAAGGCAAATCAATAGTGGAACAAGGTAGAAAAATGTTGATAAGGGTGTGGAGGACCTTTTCAAACTAAAAAACAATCAAGAACCATCTTGAATAAGGGAAAGAAGGAAAGCTAATGGTCTCAAGAAACAAGGATTTTTCTTTGCACAAGTATGTTTTCTGACTTGTCCTTGCAGAGCTTACAACCAAGATTCTTAATGCACAAGAGAGAGGCCACCAGGTTCATGGATGAGGCACAATGAGGTCACTAAGTTGCTCAGACAATGAGCAACACTTTCAGCAGGGGGTATGATGGACTTCTAAATTAGACATAAATTAAGGCCCGTGCCTCTAATTTAAAACATAAATTAAGGCCCATGACCATCCTTCGGCACATTAAACCTATCTTTTTGCATTTCATAATTTATTTTTAACTTTAATATATTCATTAGGAAGGTTTATGAATAATTTAATATTTGTGCCTAATATTATTTATTTTTTGTGAAATATTATGAGAATATTGGGCAAATTATGAAGAGTTGGAGGAGGAGATAATTTAGGGACTTGTTCCCTAATACTCGAGGATCAAAAATAAATAATAATTCAACAAGATATTATGGAATTATGGCACAAAATGTGGAACTCCAATAATTGAGAAAATCTAGGAATGTGTTCCACTAATCAAGTGAGCAGATACACCAATCAAGGGAGCAGATCCACTAATCAAGGGATTTCGGTGGGGAAATCCCCCTCCATCCATGGGGAATGATTACTAATCATTTTGTATAATTACCAAGTGGGATTTTCCTCTAGGGAATGATTGAGAAAATATAGAAATGTGTTCCCTACCATTTAATGCAAATTCCTAGTATTGGAGACTAGATCCACTAATGAAGGTATTTTAGTGGGGAAATATTCCTCCATTCATTGGGAATGTTTTCTAATCATTTTTTATAAGTACCAAGTCTAATTGGCCTCTAGGGAGAAGATCTTTATTAGTTTTATTGTGGAGAGAGCTTGTATTTTTGCAGCTCCCTTGTATTTTCTTGCAGGGATGTAATTCTATTGATGAAAATAATGAAGATTGGTGTCATGTTCAGCTTCTAAATATTGTTCTCCTCCATAGGTATCTAAGTTTCCTTGGGTTTGGCCATCCTAGGAAGCTCAGAGCCATTTTGCATCATTTTCTTTCCTTCTTTTCATTGCTTATTCACATGAATCTCTTGTTTTTATTTGTTTCTATTTCTACATTCATAATTAATGATTTCTTGTTGTAGGATTGAGTTAAATGGTTGATGTAAGTCCTTTTGTAGGATCACAAGAATTATTTCATCCTTGAAAAAGCTTTGGAAATTCATAGTAATCATTGAGCTGCTTGGATTAGTCTCCTTATTCCCAAATCTATATAGTTGGACCTCCCTTTTAGCAAAGAAAAATAAATTTATGCTATTTTTTAGAGCATCCTAATGAGATTCAATCGAATTGATTCCACTTGAATTGTATCACAAAAACATTCTAGCTCATAAAAGAAATTATCCCATTGCATTTTCACATGATTTGGTTAGGCATTTCTTAGGTTTACCAGCTCGCTGGTTCTCAAATTTTTAGATTTTCGACTAGTAATGATTTTTATTTGTTTGCATGGGTTAACATAGGTATTCTTGAGTTATTCCACTTGGAATTGGGACCTAAGACATACTATTTAATAAAAAAAATTGTCCCATCAAATTTGGATTTGATTTTCTTGGTCATTAAACCCTCACCAATTTCTTCATTTCACAAGGAAACTCCTGCAAGCTTTTTGAGTGAATCCATCCATCTCTAGACTTTGGTTTTGAGTTTTGAGTGATCCTAGGAATTTTCCCACTCCAGTATGCCCATCACACACCTTTCTTAGGCATCCCATCACCTAAAATACCTAACATTTTTCTCTCATATGTATACCGTAGGTTCATTGTAATTCCTACAAGATCATCCTGTAGGTTTCTAGTACATCCTGTAGGTTTTCACTAAATGGTCTGTTTTGAGGCCGAATTGACGGAAAACATCTAGGAAGTAACCAAAAGACTCCCAAGGGTCTCCCACACCATCCAACCATATCCTAACCCTTCCATTCAACCTCCAACATCCTTAATTCACCTACCACATCACCAAAAGAATTTAGTTTGCATACTTGATTTTGCATGAAAAGACAAAAAGACAAAAACATATTTATTTCAGTCCCTTTACTTGCATATTAGTGATGTTTGATGCTTCCTACTTCCATGATTATATAGTATAATTTGGTTCATGATAATTTAGCATTATTGAAAAGCATAGCTTCTTGACATTTAATTAGGAAATGATGTGATTTAGCATTGAATTTCCGTCTCTTTCCATGTACTTTCTTTCTTGCAATATGTTAAGGTTCCATTTCAAAAATTTCATATTATGCAATTAGTTTAGGATTTGACTTCAATACATGCACTCCATTACATGATGATAGAAAAGGAAGGATACATTTTATGCTAGACATATACTGCAGACACCTCTAAAGTTTGTATGAACCTTGGGTTGATAATTAAAGTTAGCAGCGTTGGCAGTTGTGGCATTCTTGTTGCAATACCGAGGCTCATCACTTTTTGAATGAGCATGGGCAGTTCAGTTGTGGTAGTGGAAGATTATGTTGTGTGAGATGATGAAGATGATGAGGATGGTGGAGATGGAAGTGGCTTTCTACCATTCCCTTTGGAATCTTTCTTCTCATCTTTTTTGTTCCCTGAGCTTCCTTCTCCAAGTGGAGGTTTAGAACTCTCTCCAACCATTCTTGTTTTCCTCTCTTCATAGAGGACTTTATCCATATAAGCTAAAGTGAAGAAATCTTTCTTGAATTATTCTCCTTTGAAGAAGGACATTCATGCTCTCTTTCTTCAGACATAATCGCTATGGATTCAGGCTCAGAAATTGGTACTCCTTGTATCTCGTCAATCTTAGTTGAAGGAAAATCTTGAGGAGTTTCAAGTGAAACTGGAATTGGAACTTTGGGTGGTGGATATTGTGGCCTAGTGTCTCTCCTTCTCTTTGGAATTACCTCAGGAGTTGTAACCAATATCTTCCCTTCTTCTTTCTGCAACTTTAACCTTGTAAGCATCACAATTTTGCAACCATCAAAACCCTAATTACACAAACTCAAGCAACCAAGAAATTCAACCTTTTCTCTCATGCCAACTTGATCTGTTCTTGAATGACTAGTTTATGTTGTGCTAATATCAATTACATATTTCTAAACGTGTACTTGCTTATTGCTTCTCGTACTGGGGTTTCATTTGATGTTTGAGTATGCAATCAGGTAAATTTCCTTAAGTTTAAAATAACCTTCATAACAAAAATAGCTTCAAAAAAAAATACTGAACAACAAAAATTCAAAGTATAGAAAACCATCCAAGAGACACTTCAACAAAGTTTTTTGATGAAGGAGTCGCCTCCTAGGCTACATCTCCTTGGTCTAAATTCCATGGCTTGGGCATCTATATTAGCTCAATGCGGAAAACTTTTGTTTTACAAAGCTCTATGGCTCTTGATACCTACAACATTGTGCTCAAAATTTCTAAAATGGCGAAGAACACCTCTTTCTGAGCTCAATTTGGTTGAAAATTTCCTTCTCTATGACTCAAACAGTCTTTTCCTACAATTTCTCCTCTAATTTTGGAATGAGTCAAGTTAGCCCCACTAAATGTGGAGGAGGGCTCGAAATTGGTGGCATCGCCTAAATTTCCACCATTTTAAACTCGGGCTTAACAACAATTAAATTGCACTTAATTAATATAAGCCTACATTAGTGGCCCACTAATCATAATTACTAATCACCATAGAGTTAGTGATGACCACAACTACCAGAACTGGGCACATGCTAACTGTTTGGAGTAAAGGTATGTCAGAATCACTGGGCGATATCATTAACCGTTTGTAGTTAAGGCATCATGTTCACATGGTTTGCATTGAACCATCATGGTGTTGGTTTGGATAGCTGCTAGATAAACCATGACCTTAACCAGGTGGTTTGTGGTGGCATGTTTACATGTGGAGGGCTATCCTATGGGCTAGCCCTCCTAACCACCCAACTCCATAACATTAAAACTTAAATATATGTTGAGAACATATAGGTTAAGAAACACGGTTGGTTATAACTTGTGGATGGTATGTCGGATGTCATGGGTTTGACCTCGACCTCCACCATAAAATTTTATTCCACTATATTGAGACTATCAAGGCCTTTGGGAGGTGCCACCGAGTGGCCTCTGGGATTTCCACATGGAATTTTTCCATTGGCCCAAAACGAAGCAATAGAAATCTACAAACACACCACCTGAAACCCAATGAAATGATGCCCCTTGTCCACTTATGATTTTTCATTGACCAACTTTGACCATGGCTAGTCACCTGCCAAGTTAGCAGTAGGGACTACTATTGGCTTAGGGGGTCCTGAGACAAGCTCAGACTTAGTTAAGCCAACCAACAAATCCCTACACTACTGTCCCTTTTGGAAACAACCCACGTAATGTAGGCTACAGTCTCACCTGAAGCAGTATGGGGGGATGGAAGAACCAAGTTTCTACATCCAGAGACTAGTGTGATGTCTTTTACCACCTCCAATCTACCTTCACACAAATCGATAAAATCTTAGGGAAGACTACTCCTACTCTATCAAAATGGTCTTTAGACCTCCATGAAGGTCTATGATTGGTCTTTGTAGATGTTCAACATTCGATTTATCAACTTACGCATATCAGAGAACAACCCTAAATCAGTGTTCACACAGATTTACTTAAGTTATTTAGTAACATAATAGAATTCGTTAGAATATTTCTGAAAGTACTTAACATGCATTGCGTACATTTATTAAGACTTATTCAAGGGAATCATGCATCATTACATCAATATTCGATAAACACATTCTTCATCAACAACATATAATATTAACAACAATAATAGAAATACACAATAATTCTTTAGAAACCATCTTTTTTTTTCTCCAATTCAAGGTTACATACTCAAAACAACCCTGCGCACTTAGCTGCATGGATTTGTGCACTCAGCTGCAGACTCTACCTAGGCCTTTGTGCACTCAACTGTAGAGCCTTTCTTCTCCTATCTGACCCGCTTCTCTTCGCTATCACTTCTAAGATTCCATCCCTTATCATAAAAAGCATGCCTTACACTCTCTATGCCACACCTATTTATAGTGTTTTTCACACAATCCCATGGTCCACAGACCATAGGTGGATCTCAAAATAGACTAAAACTTTACATAAGAAAGGGGCTAAAACCCCTTTGACTCCTCATCATCTGCGTGCTCTGCATCCAAAAATTGTAGAGAATTTACACTAATTACAAAAATGTGTCAAAATTGGGTTAACTTGACCCCAAAATTGACACAGGGGACCCCATTCCAACATGCCCCCAACACAAAGATCATGACTCACCCTCGAGTCACTTGGTTGGTGCTGCACAGGGAAAATTTTAAGGATGGAAGTTTATATTAATGTTTAGAAACATTGGTGAATCTTACTGGTCCCTAAAATGCAAATTGTAAATTTTTTGTTGATATTTTTGTAGAAATTTTTAGATTTCCAATTATTTTATATTAGTCAATATAATATTTTGATGATTTTTAAGGTAAAATAATGGTGTACCATAAAATTTGGGTGAATAATTTTAGAAAAAATGGAAATTGGTGAATCCTCTTTTTTTGAAAAGCATGGAAAAATAGCCCACCTACGAATATTAGCCCCTAATATTTTGCTTGGTGCTGCAATCTTACTGCGAAGATCCCCCAGCTCTACCTAGATCACAACTACTTCGGCAGTGATCTAAGTTACTACCTGCTTGACTTCCTCAACTAATTTGTCTATATTTGGTCCTTCTGCGGCCAACCTCATCATTTGTTGTGTCTGTTGCAAGCCTTTAGGATTATCTTGGATGGTTTAGGTGACTTGATAAGCTTCTTCCAACCATGGTTGCAGCTTGGCCTTTAGTAAGGCCTCCTGTTTCTGTGCTCCTCTACATGTACTAGGAGTTGCCTTCCTTCCTGTAGTTTAGCAAGCCCTTGCACTAGTGTGATGGAGCGTGTAGTTTCCTTGAATTCATCAAATTGTTGCTGCAATGCCCTAACCTTAGTGTTCAATATCTCCAGGTTTAGATTCTCTTGTAGATTGGTCATGAACTCCATTGCTTACTCGAAAAATGTTGTGCAGTCAACGACTATGGCATCTAGGGTGGCCATTCCTTCTTTTACCGAGGCTCCGCGCTACTCCTAGACCCGAGGCGGACTCGTGGACTACAACTTTAATTACAGCTTGATGATCTTCATGTTGAGTTCAAACTGAACTTGGCCAAACTCTGCTTTAGCTTCACACACCCAATGGCTAGTTTTCGGATCTTTGCTTCTAGCAGTGGATCCTCTAAGATGTTAAGCTAAGGCACAAACTTGCATGCCTCTGCTACTTCTGACTCAAATCATGAACTGTGCACCTATAGCGTCTCCTTCTCCTTCCGAAATTGCATCATTTTAGCAAATAACTACTGATTATTGACTTTGATTTCATTAACAATACTTAGTTCTCAATATTCCCTGATTTGAAGCTCTTCCATGACTTCCTGTAGTAATGCATGCAGTGAATCAAGTTATATCGCACCAAGGTTCAAGCCCATTTTTGTAACCTTGTCAAGGAGGGCATGTTGTTCCTCCATTTTGGCATGGAATGAACCTTCAGTCAAGGGAAAGACTCTCACATTTTGCGGTCAGGCCATTTCCATGACTATACTTTTACACCGTACTAAATTGCCTTGTGTGCTACTCACCTTCCCAAAATCTTCTTGGATCTTAGTTGCTTGGAGCTCCGACTCTCAGAGATCCTTGTTAACTTCCTCCAAATGTTTGCATGTACTATTATTCCAACTATTGCAACACTTCTGTTGTGGAATCCTTGACTTTATCACCGACCTCATCCATATCGCTTTTTGTTAACACCATGGGATCAACTTATTTTTTCTGGGCTTTCTATTTTTTCCATGAGCCACCTTTCTACTCCATGTCACACCTTTTCAAAATGAAGGGGGTGCACTACCCTTCCTCTCTTTCACCACCTTGTCCTGTAAGCTCTTCTATCTTTGTTTCTGGCGAAGGTGACTTGGCACATTTCTCTGACTCGCACTGGTATTTGTCCGCCTACTCCTTAACATTGCATTCCTTCTCAACATGAGCATTTTCTATGATGTCCTTCTTTTTCTGCGTAGCCTTCTTAGCTACCTTCTTCCTTTTATTCATGATATAACTTTCCACACCCGTGCTTGGTCTAGTAGCTAAATCTGAAGGGGTGTGCTACTCTATAGGCCATCTTGCTACTAGCTATTGTACATCTGTTTCTGTTACCAAATATGGCAAGTCACGCCACTTCTACATTAGACCCTTCCACACATTGATATACAACCTATGGAAGTCAGACTTGAATGCCGAATAGGCTGACAATTGCATAAACAAGGTTGGGGACAACTACAGACGCTAGTTAATGGCCATGCAGAGACTCGATTCCATAAGGACCTAGAATATTTTTGTTTCTACAATCCACGCGGGGTCATTTATAGCCCATAAGGAGGCAAACTGCACTACCTCTAGAAATCCTTCTTCATGTGGAGGAAATTGGCTGTCCTCTAATAATTCCCATGGGAGAAGCACAATGGACAGCAATATATAAGTATAGTGAAATGGCTACATTTCATCTTGGGCCTCTCAGTAGTTCGCGAGGAACTCCTGACATAGGTATCTAGATCAATTGAATTGTATGCCCTTCATGCACTATGTAATGAGGGAAACTACAGGTGCCGAAACTTCATCTGCGTGGCACTTCTTCATCACCTTCCCTACCAACATCTGGGTGGCTATTTGAATTGTTGGGTCCGTTATCGACAAAATTGAGTACCCTCGCCACTTCTCCATGAGGTCATAATCTCTTTTCATTCTTTCGGCGAGGTCTTTTTCCCTCGTCTTTCCAAAAAACTCCTTGGCTGGGTTCAGTCCTTGGTATGGCAGGTGCGTAATTATGTGAATAATCATATCTATAATGGGTATAGGCCCTCTTAGCCACATACATCCATCATGAAACAAAGTGAGTAGCTGGCGCACACAAATTTTGCTAATTGGGGTGCGATGGTAATGTGGCACCCATACCAAACTAAGCAACCCTGATTGTTTAACACCATGGCCCCATTCCTCCATCTCCAGTGTTGTAACACCTATCTCTTCATAATGAACTCTCCTCATATATTTTTTTGTCACTGAGTGTGGGAACTTAGCGTGATCCGTGACGTCCCAATCCTCCATTTTCAATAGTTGGATCGTGTGAGCTGAGGACGTTCAAACAGGACCTGCTGAAGTAGCAGGGGAATGGAAATGGTAAACTTTTCAGAATAGGGGTCCCTCGTGACCTTTGTTTTCCATTCCACGGAGGGATATACTTAGGGAGCTAGGTTTTTCTCCTTCAGCATCAATGTCTTCTATTCCCTGGCCTTCTTTTGCCTCCAAGTCTATTACCTTCTACTTACCTTTCATTTGCTTCTTATCTTTCTTCTTTGTTTGTGTCGCAATATGCTTCCTTGGGGAAGCATGTACCTACACTGGATTTTTTTGCTTTTCCTTTGTTGCAGGTCACTTCTCTTTCATGGTAGGTTTTCTGTCTTTCACTATGGTCTATTTCGGCCTCGGTGACCTCGATGACGTGGGCACCGTAGGTGTAGCTTCTACACTGGATACTTCTGGTCCTCGATCATCAGATACAACATATTCTGAACTCACGGCTTCAATAGGGTTGGTGGAAGTCATCCTTTCCATATACAAATCACGTGATTCAAGAGAAATCTCTGTGTGTGCCAAGAATTCCTCCCAAAAATATCGGCTCATAGGCAAGAGACAAAAAATTTCAACAACAACTCAAAGAGCACAAAGTGTTCTCTGTTGGACGAGCATGCGTAATTTATAGGGAGTTTTGAATTCAAATCTGACTGTTCCCCCAAAATTTTGATAATAAATGTTCTTTTCGTAGCAGATATTCAAATATTTTTGCCTTAAATGCTGCCAACCCGCTCCTCTTAACTATCTTCTTACCATCAAGTCATGAATAGTAACTCCAATAGTAACTTTTCTATTATGCTACGTGAATCCTCCCTTCATGGTGCAACTCCCTACTCACAGCATCATAGGTTGCAACTTAGTCACTTTCCACGTAGCCTGCTTGCTACGTTGTCCTCCCAACTGGGTAGTGTAGTTTATAGTCCCGCACTCCCTTGCAACTGCCTGGAGAACTAAGACTATCCTACCGCCATATAGTCATTTTGCAATATCCCCCGTATACAGCTTCAATCTTCTCCCATTCACTCTTCCCAGAAAAGGTTCTCCATTTATCTTCGAAAGCTAAACTGTGCCTCCAACTGTAATTTCTTTGATAATATATGGCAGTAGCCAATGCATCTAGAATTTTCCCGGAAACTTAGTGAATTTACTATCATATAGTAGGAAAAGATCATTTACCTTGAACGTGTGAAGCTTGATGTGGGAATCATGCCATGCTTTTCTGTGTTCCTTCTATATTTGCTGATGAAATCTTGCCAAAAATTGATCGTCTTCGAGCTTCTTCAGCTACGTGAGCCTCTTTTCTAGGCCTCACAATCTGCCATAAATGTGAGGGCTACTAGTGCAGACTAGGAACAATATACTCCATTGGTATTACAACCTCTACACCATATACCAATCTGAATGGCATTTTTCGTGTGAGTTTCTTGCAAGTAGTCCTATAAGCCCATAGTACCATAGGTATGCACACATCCCAATCATTTTGCTGCATGTTGCAGATATTCATTGGCGTGTTCTCCAAAATCTTGTTGAAGGCTTCAATAGTTCCATTGGCATGTGGGTGATATGGTGTACTCTTCTGATGGTAGACATAGAATTCTTCCATCAACACACTGATCGTTTCATTCAAAAAGTGCATACCTCTATCGATCATCAACATTTTCACGCAGCCAAATCTGGTTAGGACATATTTAAACAAAAACTTTTTTGTTGTAGCTCCTGTACAATCCTTAACTAGTTGTGCTTCTGCCAATCTGGTGAGATATTCTGTCACGGTGATGATATAGCACACACCTATCTTCTTTCCCAGGGTCTGAATTAGTCCAACAAAATCAATTGCCCATTTTCCAAATAGCTACAAAGATACTTGAGGTTGTCATGGGAATTCATCCCTTCGTGATGGTCTTCCTATTATCTGACATGCATCATATGCCTTACAATACACCTTGGAATCCTTATGCAGCATTTCCCACCATAGACGGGCACATATAATCTTCTACGCAGTTGCCTTTCCTGCATAATGACCTCCTCCAGCCTGTCCATGAGCTTCAGCGAGAATGCTATCCCTCTCAAAATCTGGCACATATCTTCACAATATTTCATTAGCTCTCATATTATACAAATGTACCACTTTAACTAAAAACTCAGCCACATGCACTACTAATTCGTTATTTTGTTGATTCGTATAACCTTCTGATGCCATCCCCGTAGTTAAGAAGTGAATAATATCTGCAAAATGATTATCTACTATGTGCACCTCAAAGAGCTACACATTTGGAAAACCTTCCTCCAGATTATTTGGCTCCCCTCCTATTTCGATCTGCGATATATGGTCAGGTCCTACATTCAACCTCCTTGACTTCACAATTACTTCAAAGTCATACTCTTGGAATAGTAGAAACCATCTGCAGATCTTCCCCCCCTAACACATGTTTATTGACCAGGTATTTCAAGGCAGAATGATCTGTGTACATTTTGAAATGCCCTCCTAACAGATAATGCTTGAACTTCTACAATGCGTACACCATGGCCAATCCTTTGCGCTTAGTCATTGAGTAATTATTTTCAGCCTTTGATAATTTCCTACTCGTGAAGGCCATAGGATGGCCCATTTCTCCTTCACCAGCCTATGTTAACACTGCACCCAATGGAATACAAGAGGCGTCCACATGTATGTGGAATTCCTTTTTCCAATCAAAGAATACCAAGATCAACGTGGTGACCATCTTTTCTTTCAATACATCTAAGTTGCGCTCACATTTTTCATCCCAACAAAATTTTACATCCTTCTTCAACAATTTCTCCATGGGTGCATTAATCGAGGCATATGCTTGGATAATTTTTCTGTAATATCCCATATGTCCTAGCATTGTGCATAGTTGCTTAACGTTCCTTGGGGCCTCCAAATTCACAATTACTGTAATATTTCTAGGGTCCACCATCAACCCTTGCTTGCACACCACATGACCTAGCAAGATTCCAAAGGGAACAAAGAAGATTCATTTCTTCAAATTCAGTGCAATCTGGTATCTGCAACACGTATCCAACATCAGGTGAAAACTTGCTACATGTCACTTAACTAATCTAAACACTATCTAGTCATCAAAGTACACTTCCAAGAACTTATGAATGAACTGCTTGAATGTTGTGATGACTATGCAAGAAAATATTGCAGGTGCATTCTTGAGTCCAAACGAAATTACATTGTATTGAAAACAACCCCACTCTATTGTGAATGCCTTTTTTCTCCTATCCTCAGGCACAATCTTAATCGAATGATATACAGAGAACCCAACAGTAAAAGAGTAAGCCTCTTGCTTTCCAACATTGTCTAGCACTTCATTTGTAAATGGTGTCTGGAATGAGTCATGAACACATGCATCGTTAAGATTCCATAGAGCTACACAAATCCTTATTTCACCCTTCTATTTCTTCTCTTGGGCCACCATCAGGCTTACGTTATCAGATTCTTCAATCGGTTCTATAATTCCTGCCTCTAGCATCTTATCCAACTCCTCACGAACCTTTTACTTGTATTTAGGATTAAGGTAATATGGACTTTGTTTAATAGACTTTGCATTCGGCTTCAAGGTAATGCCCAAACCACCAATTATTCTCTTGAAATCTGAAAACTAGGTAGGGAAGAGATCTTGATATTCATGGAGTAACTCAGCAACTTTATCCGCAATAGCATCATCCCAATAATCTTCAATGTTTGCAGGCTTCAGTTTTGCTTCAGTGCCAATGTTTACTTGCTTTGTTTTCAAAGGCGTGGTGACGTCTGGGTTGTATATTTTTGGGCCCTCGAATTCATGATGCCCTTCTACCTCTGGAATATTAATGTTCCTTGGGTCTTCATCCTCCTCTTTAACGGTCACATTATAGCATTCCAGTGCATGGCACAGCTTAGTGCTCCAGTTTGGTTGGACCCATTCTATAGGTTCTTGCGACATTCTAAAGATAACTTCCTTAATTTCCTGTAGAGCTTCATTGATGCTTGCAAAGCCATATTCAAAACTGAAGGTAAATAAGAACCCTTCCCTCAATATATCCCGCCTTTAGATGCCATGGTGGAACTCTATTTCTAGATAATAGTTCATGGGAATTGTATCCAATGTATGGAGAAATATGTGTACCCACTTTGGCTGCGGCTTTGTTCCCCATGCTTTAGTCCATTTTTCTAAGTGATCACGCAGATCATCCTTCCCGTTATATTTTTAAGCCCATTGAGTGTTAGGACATCCAAATTGTAATCTCATCATTCTTTGGTAATCTCTCCATTCAACAAAACTATCTTTATGCATCCCCCACCATACTATAGGTATACCATGCAGTGCCAAATATAATGCTTGGAAATGGTGATCCTCGGGGACTTTGCACTCAAATTCATCCAAAAAATTATCTACGTTAGTTAAAACATCATAATAGTGTAGTTTTCATACCTCCGATGAGGCATAGCGCATCGACTTCATCATCATGTTGCACCGCAGTGTGGATACTTCATGCATCCAATTCTGCCAATGTTCCAACTCTTCATCTGAATCAAAGGTGTAGGAACTCTCTCGATCCCATGCAATCTTTCCATCTTTCCTTGGGTTTATCCAATCCTAATTTTGTGCTATTATTTTGTAGATAGTTCATCCTCACATTCTTCATAATCGTCGACTAGTTCAGTATAGCGCGCTCCTTTTGCAAGGTCCAATGACACTACAACCCAAAGTGATTTACTTTCAAATGACATTGTCCTCTTCTTTAGATTTATGACCCCATTCATATCAGTGGCCTAGTCAATTCCCAATAGCACGGAGTATGGATTATTGTCATCAACAATCTCTATAAATTCAAAGTCGACCATCGTGTTTACACCTTCTATATCAACTGTTACTCCATATAATCGTCCCATGGGGATGATCTTGTAATGGTTTTCCATTTTGAGTTGAATTAGAGACCACTACAGCATAGGTCTCCCCATCCTTTCCCATGTTTGATTTAGAAAAATGTTCGCATCAGATCCCAGATCCAAAATGACCTGATGTGCAGTGAGCCTCATCTCGCACCCTGGTCTCGGCTTATGTTTGCCAATTTTTCTGACTACGTGGTGTCCATCAAGGGATTTCTCCTCACTGGTGCATTTGTTTATTAACTCCTGCATGCCTTCCCGAGCTTTACTATCATGCAAAAATATTATGCAGGTCTCCAAAAACGTAGCAAGCATAGAGGGATCAACCTCTATAGGCACACTGGTTTCTTGCACTTTGTTCTTTCTTCCTGAGGTGGAGGCCTCAGTGAAGCTTTTCTTGGCTTCCATAAAAGTTTCCTTAGCATGCTCTAGGTCAAAACCAACTTCCTTCTCTAGGCCCTTGCGGACCCATCCATCCTCTTCATGATGTTTACCTTTATCATCCCCAGTTGTTATTCCACTTCTCAACACTATATTCATACTTTGATCCTCCTCACGGGGCTAAGCTCTCATCATTTGTAAGTTTTGCATAGGCTGCTAAGGCTACGTTTTCTTCTCTTTCATTTTAGCTATCAGAACTCGACATTCTTCATTAATATGGTCAAACTGGCTGCAGTATTGACATGATGGGCATGTTTGATTCTGGCAGTCTTGTGCATAGTGCCCTAACATTCCACAGTTGTAGTAGATGAGTTTACCATTGCCTCTACCAGGTCCTCCTCCTCCTGAGCCTCATCCTTGTCCCTGATAACCTCATCATGCTCCCTTGACATGTTGATATGGAGGTCAAGTTTTTATTTTCATCCGATATGTAGGCATTCTTTCCATCATCATCTCATAGCTTTGACAATGGTGCTCACTGTTGCCCACATATTTGTAGAAGTTACAGAACAATTGCTGAGGTGTCTGGATGATGTTTTGAAGAAGATGGCAATTATCCATCACGTGTTGTCAAATAACTTGGAAAATAGCACACCATAGCGCAACTCCCATGTTTGGTCGTGTTGGGGCTTCCGACATAAGGGGCATTCACCCCCCTCCTGTAATATAATTCCCAAATACAGGACAGTGGTCTTTATCATGTGCCTAGCTCTTACACTTGAGACACCATACTTCCACGCACACCTCTGGTTTAGTCAACATGTCTTTCTCCAAGCTCTGCAATTCTCTGTAGAGGCTTTGTAACTGAGAGTGGATCTATTGTACCCCCAAGCTTGCATCCTGAATAGGCATTGCATGTAACCTCATCTTGATTTCTAAGGCTTCTTCCTAAGTTCGTATCTTCTGTTCTGATAGATAAATTCTTAGGTGGGGTGGAAGTGAAGCTATAAACCACTCACACTACTGACCATCTATGAGTTGCACGTCTGCTTCTTGAATCTAACACTTTGGCTTTTGATCTAATTCCCAAGGTGTCTCACTGACCCTCATCATGATTTCCTTAAATCCAACTACTGACTGTGATTTAGGCTTCGACTTACTAAACTCTTTGTTTAAAGCATCCTTAGTCTCTGGTAGTGATGGAAGAGGATTATCATAACAATACTTAATATACCAAGTTAGCATGTGATCCTGAATAATGGTAACTAACTGTGCCTTCTTTATATTGCCACTATTAATATGTTGTGGAGTCCACATAACATTCACAACAAACCAAAAATACTATATATCTTCACTCCTTATGCCCTTGAAAATCGGTAGCTTCATGGTGTTTGCCATGTTGAATGGTGGGGTTTGAGGTGGAGGTTTCGGCGAAGGTGTATACGGTGGAGGTGGAGGTGGAGGCAGAGTGGATTGATTATTTATTCAAGGAAACCCTTGGGTGATTATCTGAACAGCGCTTCGTGGCGGAGTTCATTCCACCCCTTCATCATCACTTAAAGGAGCTCCAATCAATGGACTATACTACGGTCCTGATCCTTCACGATTTCTAAAGAGTTGTCCACTTCGCGTAGCTCCGAACATCAAGTTAAGGGCATCACCCAATTTGTACATAACAAAATTTTAATCCAAGTATTCAAAGATCTTAAATACTTACCTCACAGTCCTTTGAAAAATATCTTCTTTGCTTCTCTATAGCTGACTAAGGTATCAATTGCAAATTCTATAACAAATCCTCCTATAATTCAATCGAGCCAATGGTCGACAACATGCATCATCTTGTTTCAGAAGCTTCTAACCTTCAAACTAATTCTGGAGTCCATAGAATAGTATTATCGAGCTTCCAATTTCCTTAACTATTTGTCAATTTAGCCAACCACTCATATAGCTCAATGGGGAAGGTGCAGAAGAAAATATCGTGTATCTCTGTATATAGATACCTTTCAACCAGTGTTCCTTTGATAGGTGCGGATTCTTGTTTTCTTGTGCCATGAAATCGTGAATTTTAAGATCCAACCACCTTTCAATTTCTTGCTTGGTCATATTCCAATGATGTGACATCACACATCTCTTTCAAGAAAATCTCAGTCTCGACAATGAAACCATTTGTTGGCTTAGGGGGTCCTGACCCATGTTCAAAGTTAGTTACGCCAACCAACAAATCCCTACACTACTAGCCATTTCTTCAACAACCCACATAATGTAGGTTGCAGTCTCACCCGAAGTAGTACGGGGGATGCAAGAACCAGGTTTCTGCATCCAGAGACTAGTGTGATGTCTTCTAGCGCCTCATATTTGATTTCACGTAGATTGATAAACTCTTAGGGAATGTTATTGCAACTTTGTCAAAATGGTCTTAAGACCTTTGTGAATGTCTACGATTGGTCTTTGTGGACCTTCAACAATTGATTTATCCACTCACCTGTATTAGAGAACAACCCTAAATTAGTGTTCACAGAGATTTACTTAATTTATTTAGTAACATAACACATTTCATCCGAGTCCTCGCAAAATTACTTAACATGCACTGCGTACATTTATTAAGACTTATTCAATGGAATCATGCATCATTAGATCAATATTTCATAAACACATTATTCATCAAAATCATATAATACTAACAACAGTAACAGAGATGCACAAAAATTCTTTGGAAACCATATTTATTTATCTTCAATTCAAGGTTACAGACTCAAAAATACCCTATGCACTCAACTGCAGGGGTCCACACACTTAGTTGCGGACTCTACTTAGGTCTCTACACACTCAGCTGTAGAGCCTTTCCTCTCCTATCTGACATGATTCTCTTTTCAATCACTTCTAAGATTCCATCCCTTATCGTCAAAATCATGCCTTAGACTCTCTAAGACACACCTATTTATAGCCTTTTTCATATAATCCCATGGTCTATAGACCGTGGTTGGATCTCAAAACTAACTCAAACTTTACATAAACAAGGGGCTAAAATCCCTTTGACTCCTCATCATCTACATGCTCCACATCCAAAATCGCATAGACTTGACATTAACTACAAAAATTTATCGGCACTTGGGTTAACTTAACCCCAAAATTGACCCAAGGGACCCCATTCCAATAATTGCTGACTGTGTAGTGACTGGGCATTTTTTTTTCAAATTTCACATGTTTATCAAAGCAATCAGAACACAAAAACATTCTCATACGAACTCGGTTTTTGATGAAACAGGTTGCATTAGGATCGCTTCTTCGAGACGGACAAGGTCGTTCAGGTTTCAAGCCATTCTAAGAACTTTTATTTTTTAGCTAAATAATAAGCACCTGACGAAACACTCATTCAAAAAATCAGTGGAGGTTGGACAAGCTACTGCATCAAGTAGCTAGAGTGCCACCGAGAAGTTTCAAACCCTACCTAGATAGTGCTACAAGAGAATTCTTCAAGCGGACCTACAATCACTACAGGAGGGACGAGAGGATCTACAAGAGGAATTGTGAGGATAAAAAGGAGTCAAAGGGGCTCGATGTTGTCGAAAATCTTCATGCATACTGTTATCACTCAGGTTGTCCCTAAGCTCCTGAAGGGATACGGCCGAGGTAACCACAAACCAATCTTTGGATTGCAGGTTCTAGCCCACCTGCAATCAGAGAGGGCTCTCTCTTAATGATTTAGCTTGTTGATGATGATTTAGGCTAGTTATTGGGTTCAGGGGTTTTGATTTTTTGTTTGGATGGAAGATGAATGTGAGGCAGATAATTCCAAGCAGAGAGGCAAGGGAAAGTGTGATACGTTTCAAACCATTGGGCATGGGGTCATGGATTAAGGCTTGCTGTTGTGTTTTCTTGGTCACAAGAGGATTATGGAGCGGGATAGCTACACATGAAACAATACCAATTTGCTGAAAAGATGGGATGAAAGTCAGTGATGAAAGGCAATCAAGAATCTTTCATTAACTAAGAGGGAAAGAGGTGAATGAATGGTTATCTAGGAGCAGTTAAGAATTTCTAAACTAGAATTCATATGTGAAAGAAACAACGTAAACAAGATCATTTAAGTATGCATGTTCATAACTATTCCTGATGAAAACATGAAGAAATTGGAGAAATTGAGCCTAAGGTGCAATCAAGCAAATCCTAAACTATTCTTCTTTTCTACAATTTAGATGGTGGATTGATGATAACACAAACATAAAAACTAAACAGAGTTAAAGAAACACTTATTGAACCATGTAGAAGCACAAGAATTCCATAGTCACTCCTTGACCAGTTAAACACAACAGACAGTTTTAGAATCCATGCTTTCAGCAATCTTTGATTATAGAAAGTATCACATTTACAGTGCGAGTCTCTGCTCGAGCAAAATATCGAACTAACAAAGATCAAACAACCAACCAACCCCTACTCCATTTTTCAGGATGGTAGATATAAGCAAAATATCTAAAGCCATTTATTACAACCGACCTAAACAGGTCTGCAGGAAAAAAGCTTTCTAAACCTAACTTATGCTGGAATTAAATGTAAGCAAGTCTTTTTTGGGCTGCGCCAGTGGCTGCTGGATAAAAAATTGAGTTAATGTGATGTCCTCTGTGTGTTGGTGCAGTGGTTTTGTAATAACTATGCATTGAGTTCTGGTCCACTAATCTCCTGTGAGTTTAATGTGTAGTCATTTGTGCTGGTGAGCTTTCAATGCTTCCTCAATTGCTTCTTGACTTTCAGGGCTTTCCTTTTAATGCTGGATTTTCCTTGAGCCCTGAGAAAATCTCCTCTGATACACTTTTCCACTACACTGATACTCTTTGACATGCCTTTTACCTTCACAAGTGCTTTGATACTCTTTAACCTCTGAACCTGCTCTCTCTCTGTCTTCAGATACGTTTAAATTGGCAAAATCGGGCTTTTTCTGCCATTTTCGGTGCAAAAATGCCGAGGAATCAAAAGATTCCCTAAAGATTCTCCAATATGGCCCATTTCCCTTAGCGATGCGTGATTAGCGCTTTGTACTAATTGTACATCGAAAACTGCCTCTATTTTTTATTCGGGAGCTCCGAAGCTTGACTTTTGCACTTGCGCATTTTTCCATTTTTTGGCTACTGACATCAGTTGTATGGCGGATGACATCAGCATGACATCAGCAGTGGGGTCCCCTGGTACAGATGTGTCATCAGCATGCTGATGTTAGCAGGGTGATGTGGTAGTACGATGGGGTGATGATGTGGCGGGACACGGTGGCAGGTGACGTGGGCTAGGCACAGGCAGGGAGGGGTGAGGTGGCGGCGACGTGGTGGGGTGACGCGGCGCTCCTGTCATGCAAGGGGAAGGGCGGTTTTGGGGTTCATTAGACCGCCTTTTGTACGGAGGCGGTTTCTATCAGGGGCGGCCCGATGCAATGCGAAGGCGCCAGCTGTCCCGGTGTACGACGGTAAAACTGTCGGACATCGGGTGTTAACGTACCCATACAAAAGGGTTCCCGATATGAATAATAGCCATCAGATTTGGAGGAGGCGATCCAATGGTGGACGGGAGGCGAAGAAGCATGGAGTTTAGTATAAGTGTGCATGTATTAATTTTTAATTTTTCACGGCGCGGGTGGGTTGGAACTTTAGGTTAAGGGTTAATGGGTTTCGGCGCTTGGTGATTTATTTAAACAAACATTAATAAATTCCAAAGAAAATGCATGCAGGGGGGGGGGTTTGCATTTGGAGAGGGTTTCTTTGTGTTTTGGAAGGAGTC
The DNA here is from genome assembly GCA_000404065.3 of Pinus taeda. NCBI lineage: Eukaryota > Viridiplantae > Streptophyta > Pinopsida > Pinales > Pinaceae > Pinus > Pinus taeda. The sequence goes on along the minus strand of APFE030388502.1, from coordinate 100,642 downwards.
CAAACACCTTGGAGGGAAAAACATGCGGAGATGAGGGCTCTTACTAAGGTCCAGGTGACTTAGTAATTCCTAGGAAGATATTTATGGTTATGTTTCAATCAGGGGGAGGGGATATTTACATAGGGGAGTTATTAACATAGTTTTAATAGGGGGAAGGGAAAATAGATAGGAAGTTAATAATAATGTCAGTAGTTAATATGAAAGTGACCAGAAAGCGCTAAGTTTCAGAGATCTTAGGCTGTGAAGGGGAGATAGAACTTTGTAGAGAAAGTATGGAGCCTCCTCGAGTAAAGCAGATCTTTACCAAGGCTAATGACATGGAAAATGATGAAACTAAGAGATATCAAGCAGATCTTGACCTCTTCAGGGGAAGTTAGTAAGTGATTTGGGGAATAAAAAGAAGGGGAAGTTAGTCATGCCTCGCTTGAAGTCCTTCAAATGGGAATTGCCTGCTGACTGTGATCTGTATGAGTGTAACACTTGAAAATGTGGAATTAATCACAAATCAACATTCTGCAACCTCAAAATTACCTACCCAGCCTACTTACCTAACATTTTTTCTTCTTTTTGTTTTGGATGCACTGAGACTTGCAGACCCAACTTTCAACTTTTCTTTTTATGTCTTCCTATCTACATCTATACTTATTTCTTCCAAGGGTCCAGATTAAGCAGTTGGGCTCCTTTGATTCTCTACCTATATAAGAATCTGCCAATATTACACTGTTTGGAAAGATTATTCATTCTCTATATTCTAAAACAAGAAATTGAAACCTAGGGAGACCAAGATTGAACTGTTTGGACCTCCCTTCAGCTGAAAATTGTACAAAAGTGAAATAACTCTTCATAATTGGAATGCAGCAGATGAACTTTGAGTAGCATTCTTTCATGGCCTCTTTCTTTGGTGACTGTTAGCAAATATGGAGCATTGCAACATGCAAAGTATGACATATTTGGCCTGTAAAAATGTCCATCATGAAATATGAGTAACCTGCTGCAGCAGGAGGCTAACACACGGTAAACCCATATGTTATCATTCTAAGACATTTAATTCTGCAATAGTTAACTATCCCACATATGATAAAGAATTGTATGCATTAGTACAGAGTGTGAAAAAGTGGAAACATTATTAATGGGCAAAGAGACAATTATACATACTGATCATAAACCACTTCAATATTTGCACTCACAAACTAAGTTGCAGCAATCGAGGCACTATAGGTGGATGGGTTTTCTACAACAGTTTTATCTAGTCATCAGATATAAAAGGGCATACACAATAAAGTTGCATATATGTTGTCTAGACCAGTCATAAATGCATCTACTATACTTAAACATAATTCAATATTGCATGAAAGATACATTGAACAGTATGCTCAAGATATAGATTTTAAAGATGTATATGCAACTTTAAGTCATGGCAAACAAGTAGAATAATTGGATTATCATGTTAAGGACCAACTCTTGTATCATTTTGGAAAGTTATGCATTCCACAAACTGAAAGAGTAAAGATAATTCGAGAAGCACACACTTCTCTAATATCAAGTCACTTTGGTGTAAGTAAAACAGTTGCACAGCTGTAAAGATTTTGTTATTGGCCAAAAATGAATGAGACAGTTTCTAGATATGTGAGAGGATGTACCATGTGTGCTAAAAGCAAGCCCAGCAATAGAAAACTAGGCTTGTACACTCCACTACCAGTTCCTTCTCATCCTTGGGAAAGTGTTTCCATGGACTTTGTTGGGGAACTGCCTAAATGTAGAAAAGGTCATGACTATTTATATGTTGTTGTGGATAGGTTCAGCAAAATGTGTATTTTCATACCTTGTAACAAACAGATTACTACTGAACAAGCTGCAAAGTTGTTCTTTCAACATGTATGGGTTCATTTTGGATCACCCACTTCCATTATATTTGATCGAGATACCCGATTTGTTGGGAAATTTTGGTCAAGTTTGTGGGAATTGATGGACACCAGACTGAACAAGAGCACAACTTTTCATCCGCAAACTGATGGCCAAATAGATGTGGTTAATAGGACAGTGATCCAGTTACTCAGAGGCTATTGCAACAAGCATCCCAAGCTTTGGATGAACATTTATGTTATGTGCAACATGCTTACAACCGAGCTAAACATTCTTCTACAGAGAGATCTCCTTTTGAGACCTGTTTTAGTTTCACACCAAGGTCTCCCTTGGATTTTGTCTTTGGTAAAGACATAGTAGTTGATGGACACAGTGATGTGGAAAAAGCATCCAATTTCATTGAAAAAATCCAAGAGATTCACCAGGTAGTACAGGAACAACTGGAAAAGAGCCACGCCGAGTACAACGCAAGGCATGATAAGCATCAGATTGAGCATAGTTTCCAGGTTGGTGATCAAGTCTAGCTGTATATTAGCAAAGATAGAATGCAAGGTGAAGGTAAGAATGTTAGGTCCCTATAATACTAGTGATTCCCCCATTAATATTGTAATTGTATCCCTTATTAATATTGTTGTGCCCCTATTATCCCCATATTGTTATTACTGTGCCCCATAGAATCCCTCTATTGTTGTTTTTGTGCCTTTACATTATTATTGTTAGGTCGTCTTGGTTATATTGTGACCCCTTAGACTCCTATATGTATAAAGGATTTTTGCATTTGAATCATCCAAGAATTGCTCATTAGTGTAATGTAAAGGAGGTTTCCCCCTCGAAGAGGCTGAATTCTAAGGCGTTCAACTATCTTTTCTATCTTTTTGTGAGCTGATTTCATAACATTTGGTATTAGAGCTTTGGATTCTAGGGTTTCGACATTTCAGAAGTGAAAAAAAACCCATTTGAGACGAATCGCACTGAACCTTAGATCCAAATTTTAGAGCTTTTCACACTATGATCTGAGGAAGTTGGTCTTTTTGTAGACTCCTGAATTACATTCCAAACAGGTGACCTGGGGAAAAGCTTCATAACTTTCTCTCTGAGCATCAGATTAAAATTTAGTAAGAAGGTATAGAAAGAGGACGGACTATAGCTTCTTGTATATATTTTTTAGAGCCAAAGGTTGAAACAATGAGACGTGATACTTCATACAAGTTCTCTCTTCTGGAAAGGTCTATAATCAGGTCATCTTGGGAGATTGTGCATAACTCTGCCTTGGAGAATCTAAATTCGATCAGACTGGTGGCATTGGAAAGAGGACACAGAGGGCTACTGCAAGTCGCAATTTCAGAATTGGGTGATCCAAAATTACAGAGATACATCAGATTCAATATCAAGCTCCTACAAAGTGAAAAAGGTGTGTAGTTTTTTTTTTTAAATTTTTGCGTAAGCTTGGTTTGAAAAATTATTTTGAAGGAATTAAAAGGGCATAGTAAAGCATTATTATCAGTAATTTATACCTCGAGGAAAGAAAATGCAAACACCTAGTAAGCAACTTGAAAGCTCTAGCATGACTCATGAAGAAGAGGAAGAAATGTAACATGATATATCAAAATTATGAGACCAAGTGCAACAAGTGTCACTTGCACAAAAAGTAACAGAATCTAAGATGGATGGTTTAAAGAAAGATGTAGAAGATAAGATGGATGGTTTAAAGAGAGGTGTAGAAGCTAAGATGGATTGTTTAAAGAAAGGCATAGAAGCTAAGATGGATGGCATGGAAGCTAAGATGAATGGCATGGACTCTAAGATGAATGGCATGGATGCTAAAATGGATGACATGGATGATAAGATGGAAGAATTGAAGATAAATTTGAATAAGTTGCTACAAGAAATGGTCACTAATGGTGAAAGGGTAGTAAAGGAAACTCATGATGAGGAAAAAGTAAATGTTAATCATGATTTCATAGACTCTAATGTTGGATCGAAGACCCACCATATTCCAAAAATCGATATGAGGAAGTTTGATGGCAAGGATCCTGCAACATGGATATTATAGATGGAGCAATTTTTCGATCTCCATAATGTGCAAAACACGTAAAAGGTACATATCGAAACTTTATATTTGGAACCAAATCAGTGTGTATGGTATGAATGGCTTTTCTCTCGGAAACAAATTATCACTTGGGAAATTTTACGGAAGAATTGACAGCACATTATGAGGATACAAAAAGTAACACTTTTTTTAGCCAATTGACAAGTCTCAATCAAAACGGTTATATAATGGAGCACATTGAGGAGTTCCAAAAATTAAACATAAGGATAAAAATATCCCAAAGGAGCATAGGATTGATGTGTTCATAGGGACTTTAAAGGATAATATTCAACATGATGTTTGCCTTTGGGAACCTGATTCATTAGAGAAGACATTCAGGTTAGCAAGAAAAATGGAAAGCAAAATTATGGCAACCAGGAAGCATACCACTCACAACTATAAAGATGGAAGTGTTGTTGCCCCTAGATTTGCACAACATATAAGGTTGACACCACAACAATTGGAAGAAAAAAGAGCAAAAGGGCTTTGTTATAGTTGTGATAACGAATACACTAAAGGTCATAAGTGTGCTGAGAAGAAATTATTCTACATAGATTGTGAAGATGAAGAAGAAAAGGAGCAAGAAAGGTCAAAAGAAGAGGATATACTCCAAGAACAAAACCTAGATAAAGAAGAAATGAATTTGACCATATCTTTGTAATGCATTGCTAGAATTACCATCCTCAACCATCAGATAGAAGGACAAATCAAGAAGAAAAAGGTAATAGTGTTGATTGATTCAGGAAGTACCCACAGTTTTATTCATTGTAAGTTAGCAAAAGAATTGAATTGCTTCCTATATCCAGCACCAGAGTGTCAAGTGATGGTTGCAAATGGAGGAACGATAAATTGCTATGGGAAGTGCCATAATATAAAGCTATCTATTGGAGAATATGTATTGAAAAGCCCAATGCTTTCCATTCCAATGGGAGGTGCTGATGTTGTACTAGGAGTCCAATGGCTAAAATCCTTGGGTACAATAGATTTTAAATTTCAAGAAATTTTCATGAAATTTTATGTGGAAGGAAAAGAAGTTGAATTAAGGGGTACTGCAGGGAAACCAGGAAAGATAATAAGCTCTAACGGTATGACAAAGCTTCTAAAAAAGGAACAACGAGGTGTAATTGCACAATTATTTTCGCTAGATGTTTCCATATTGAAAGCATCTATTTCTCCAGATATCCAAAAAGTCTTGGACAATCATTCCAAGGTATTTGAGACTACCAAAGGTCTCCCACCTATTCGTGATCATGATCATGCTATTCATTTGATTCTAGGAAGTGTTCCTCCAAACATTAGGCCGTACAGATATCCCTATGCCCAAAAGAGTGAAATTGAACGTATGGCTGCAAAAATGCTTGAGGCTAGTATAATTCAACCTAGCCAAAGTTCTTTCTCTGCTCCAATAGTATTGGTGCACAAGAAGGATGGATCATGGCGCATGTGTCTGGATTATAGGGAGCTCAACAAGCTCACTATTAAAGATAAATTTCCCATTCCTGTCATTGATGAATTATTGGATGAATTGCATGGATAAATTTACTTCACCAAGTTAGATCTTTGTTTAGGATATCATCAAATCAGAATGAAGACTCAAGACATTTCAAAAACAACATTTAGAACTCATGAGGGTCACTATGAGTTTTTGGTCATGCCTTTTGGCATTACTAATGCACCTTCTACATTTCAAGGTTTGATGAATTCCATTTTCAAACCATTCCTTAGAAATTTTGTGTTAGTATTTTTTGATGATATACTAATCTACAACAAGTCTTGGAAGGATCATGTTGAACACATTGACAGGGTGCTACAACTATTGGAGGAGAAACAATTATATGCAAAAAGATCCAAATGTTTTTTTGGAGTACAAGAGGTGGAATATCTGGGTCATTATGTATCTCATGAAGGAGTTAAGGTAGACACTAGCAAAATTAAAGCCATTAAGGAATGGGAAATCTCCACATCCATAAAGAATTTGCGAGGATTTCTCGGTTTGATAGGGTATTATTGCAAGTTTGTTAAGAATTATGGGAAAATAGCAGCACCTCTAACAACATTGTTGAAGAAAGATGAATTTTCATGGACTTCAGAAGCCACAAAGGCCTTCGAATATCTTAAAGAGGCATTTTTCCAAGCACCGGTCTTAGCTACACCAGACTTCACAAAAACCTTTATTGTGGAATGTGATGCTTTTGGAAATGGAATTGGTGTTGTTTTAATGCAAGATGAAAGACCCATTTCTTTTGAAAGTTGTCCAATCAAGGGAAAGTATTTACACAAAGCTATTTATGAGAAGGAAATGATGGCAATACTACATGCACTTAAGAAATGGTGACCATACCTAATGTGAAGACACTTCAAGGTAAAAACATATCATGATAGCCTTAAATACTTTTTAGAACAAAGATTATCCTTTGAATAACAACAAAAATGGGTCACAAATATGTTGGGTTATGACTTTGAAATCATATACAAAAAAGGGAAGAAAAACGTTGTGGTAGATGCACTCTCAAGAAAGGATGAGGATGTGGAAGCATTGTTGTGCGCCATTTCTACTATCCAACTAGATTGGATAAATGAAGCAAGGGAGGAATGGAAGAATGATGAAGAAGTGTGGGAACTTATTCGAAAGTTACAACGAGATTCCAGTACATCTGATACATTTAGCTGGAAAAATGATTTGTTATGGTACAAAGGTCACTTATACCTCTGTAAGAATTCCCAACTCAAACAAAAGATTCTTCTGGAATTGCACACTTCTCCTTTAGGAGGGCACTCATGATTTTTAAAATCTTACCACAGGGTTAAGAAGGATTTTTTTTGGGATGGCCTTAAATTAGATATTCAAAAATTTGTGGCAGAATGTTTGGTATGCCAACAAAATAAAGCTGAAACAATTAAGACACTAGGTCTATTACAACCTTTATCCATTCCAAGCCAACTTTGGGTTGAGGTTTCAATGTGATTTTATCACAGGTTTACCCAAGTCTGAGGGAAAGAGTGTCATCATGGTGGTATTTGACAGACTTACCAAGTATGCACACTTTTGTGCATTATCACATCCATTTAAAGCCAATACAATTTCTACGGAATTTATGGAAACAATTCAAAAGCTACACGGAAACCAAAAGATTATTGTAAGTGACAGAGATCCCATTTTTACAGGAAATTTTTGGACAAAATTATTTTCTTGTCTTGGTACTCAGTTAGCTATAGCTCATCTTATCATCCTCAATCTGATGGCCAAACAGAGATAGTAAACAAATGTTTGGAAGGATATCTTCGTTGCTTTGTATCTGATAAACAGACACAATGGGTCAAATGCTTGCCTTTGGCTGAATGGTGGTATAACACTTCCTTCCATACTGCAACAAAAATGACCCCATTTGTGGCACTTTATGGATATCAACCACCATCCATCACATCATATTTAAGAGAAAATTCTAAGGTTCAAGTAGTGGAACATCACATCAAGCATCAACAACAAGTTCTCCAACTCTTAAAGGATAACCTCGTGATGGCGCATAATAGAATGAATCAACAGGCAGATCAACATTGCTGTGAAAGAAGTTTTGATGTAGGTGATTGGGTATTCCTACAGCTACAACCATATAAACAAATGTCCCTCAAGCAAGCTAAGAAGGATAACAAATTGTCACCAAAGTATTATGGTCCGTACGAGGTGTTGCAAAAGATTGGTACTATGGCATACAAATTGGAGCTTCTTGCAGCTTCTCGAGTGCACCCAGTTTTCCATGTTTCATGTTTAAAGAAGGTTATAGGTGACAAGCTCCCAGTTCAAACAATATTGCCAAAAATTAACGAGGAAAGAAAAATTATATTAGAACCGGAAGCAGTCATAGAAACAAGAACTCGACAACTATGAAATCGATCCATTTCAGAGTATCCCATCAAGTGGAAGAACTTATCTGCTGAAGATTCCACATGGGAGGATGAGAATTTTATATAGAAGCATCCATAACTACTCAAGCATTGAGGACAACACTTTTTTGAAGGATAGGGGCACATTAGGTCCCTATAATACTAGTGATGCCCCCATTAATATTGTAGTTATATCCCTTGTTAATATTGTTGTACCCCTATTATCCCCATATTGTTATTACTGTGCCCCATAGAATCCCTCTATTGTTATTTTGTGCCTTTATATTATTAGTGTTAGGTCGGCTTGGTTATATTGTGACCCCTTAGACTCCTATATATTGAAAGGAGGTTTTGTCATTTGAATCATCCAAAAATTGTTCATTTGTGTAATGTAAAGGAGGTTGCCCCCTCGAAGAGGCTGAATTCTAAGGCATTCAACTATCTTTTCTATCTTTTTGTGAGCTGGTTTCATAACAAAGAAGCTGAAGCCAATAAGGTATGGACCTTTCAAGATACTTGAGAAAATTGGCGTTCTATCTTTTTGTGAGCTGGTTTCATAACAAAGAAGCTAAAGCCAATAAGGTATGGACCTTTCAAGATACTTGAGAAAATTGGTGAGAATGCTTTTCGCCTTGATTTACCAGCTTACATGAAAATCTACTCAGTTGTTAATGCAGATAGATTGAGACTATTTGAATCTTCATTCATTGAAGATCCCGAAGAGCAGAGTCAATTGCCTTCTATTGATGATTTGTTAACTGAATATCTCAATGGGTTGCAGGAAGATACAGTTCTCGATAGGAAGGTGAGAACTACACGCAGGGGGGCTATTGAGTACCTTAGGATTGGACTCAAAGGTTCAAAACCAAGAAATGCAAAATGGATAGAGATTGAGCAAGTGAGGAATCTATAACCTCACTTGATTGATGCTTAAAAACCAACTTTGGTGGTCCAAAATATTTTTCAGTGGGAAGGCCATGATCCGAATTGGATCCTAAAGAACTCTCTAAGTTTTCATAACTCTGTAAAATTCATGCCAAAGTTTCAAAGTCTTACAAAGGTCGATCTTATCAGAAATATCCTTGAACAGTTGTAATTTGTGAGCAGCGCCGAGCAACGAGGACCCTCGATCAAGTGCGCAGACCATTGGCCCATGGTAACGCGCGCTGCCAGGAAACAACAAAATGGGAAGCCTTTTTGAGAAATGGGTGACGTTTCTGATATAATTTCATATCGTCGGGAAAACCCCTCAAAGAAGAAAAAGCCCTGAGTGACCCAGACCCGAAAAGTAAAAAATCGTATGGAATTCGTCGATTCCGTCAGAGGTGGGTCCCACACGAAAACCGACAGGATATCGGAAGGGCTTCAAGCGGTAAGCGGTTTCAATCGAGTCCCATCCGATGCCACACACTGGGTGCCACGTGTCCGGTGGAAGAGAGAGAAAAACGCTCACATCGGATAGGTAAACGTCATGCAACTTACCTACCTGATATGGATGGAGACCATAGGATTTGGAGGCTCCAGATCGACGACGGACATGCAATTCGACGGATGACTGAATTCAATGGGGTAAATAGGTCGAGTTGTATAAAGTTTGAAGTCCGGCATGAATGATGAGTTAGCAAAGGAATCATGTTCTTAGGCATTCTGGGAGTTAAGCGGAAATAACGACAGTTCAAAAATTTCCAAGAGAACTAAAACTCAGTTCATTATGAAACAGGTGGCCACCTCCCTGTGAGAAATTACACAGTGATGATGACACAGAACAGTGGAATTCAAACGGACTGATGCAGAAGAACCAAAACACCAGGAAGCGGAAACGAATAGTCAGAAAGTAGATTGGCTGTAAAGCCACGAACTGATAGAGACAAAGTAGGCAGTGAGAAAAGCAAGTAGAAAGCTAAGAGCAAAGAACAGAGAAAGTAAATTGAGCTGACCTACAGAGCAAAGGCAGCATCGAGACAGAGCCAAAGACAGTGAGAGATTCTGTGTACTCTAGAGAAGGTTTGAGAGGTTCAAGTGAACTCCTCTGTATATGCCTGTCATGTATGAGTCTTAGATTGGGATCATACTACTGTGACCAATAGAGGTGGAGTTTCAGTAAGGAGAGTCTGTGTACTCCAGAGACTTGGGGGATCCAAGTCCAGTCCTACTGATTTATATCAATTGAGTGAGAATCAAATTGAGCTCACTATTGTAAAAAATCTGCTTTGGAAACATAATAGAGAGGCGACCACTGAAGGCTGGACCGGGAGACGTAGCCCAGGAGTATTGGGTGAACTCCTTATTAAACTTGTTGTGTATATATGTTTGCCTATTATGTTTTTTCACTAACTGCTTCAATGCCTATGTATTTCACAATCTTATCGATTCGTTGCATAAAGTAACATAGGCACATCCATGCACATGAGTCTGTAATACCTTTAATTCTTTGTCTTGGATGAATTCCAGATCACTAATCCATTAACCCTGGATTAGAACATAACCATAGTTCCCTTGAACGGATCTACAAAATACCATTGGAAGAAAACCATCATGCCCAAAACCATGTGCCAAATCCATGCACAAAACTATAGGTATGTCCACCAACCTAATATAGGGTGCATTTTTTTCCCCGGGGCACTGCCTTTGACCACTTGAGGGGAGGCTACTTCCCCCTTGCAAAACCATCGTCGGGGGGTGGCTATTGCCCTCTTGTGACCCCCCTGCTGCGATCGACGCAAAGAAGGGTGGAATAGCCACCCCCCTCTAAGCCCCCGGCTTCACGTCTGGGGCTAGTCGTGGAAAGAATATAAACACACACCCAACATTATCCCACTTATTGTTTTCTTTCCATAGGGGGACACAAGAGAGCTTAGTCATTGTTCCAACTGATGAGGCTCACCAATGGGTAAATTATATGGACCTTAATGCCACTCTCCAACTTTTTAAAATAAACGTTTTTCACATTTCTTTACATGTTTTGTTATATTTTTCTTAATGAGAAGGGAAAAGATGAAATGTCATGTATTGTGGTCTAATGTGCTTTGATTGTAGGTTTGGATCAAATTTTGGCTAATTAAAGTGCAGGAACTCAAAGTAGACAAGAAAGAGGGATTTTAGGAGATTAGATCTCCCTCTTTAACTCCTCACTCTCTCGAAGATTCCTCCACCAGATCTCATTAGCTTGAAGTTAGAAGCAGTTGAGCCATTAAGGTCATTGGTAGTCAAGTCACTGATAGTTGAAGACCAGTTGATCTCAAGTTGGGAGCCAAGCCTCCTTAAAATTAAGGAAGTTGTTGGTAGCTTCATTTGTATAAATAAGAAGGCATAGAGCCTCATTAGGATTCAACTTTTTGTTATTGTAGCCAAGAGGGATTTTTGAGCTAAGACATTTCGATTGATGACTCTTATGTACTTTTGATATATTAATGAAATGACAAGCATTCCCTTGATCTAACACTGAGTTGACTAAGAGGGTTGAAGCTCTTGGGTTAGGGCTCAACCTTAGCAATAAAGGTTGTTGGGCACAGGATCCCCCCAACGCAAGTTTTGGGGCTTAAAGCCAAAGTTTTGACTAAGTCCAATATAAAGACTCCGCGATTTGTGGGCACGGAGCGCAAAGTTGTAATTAAGTCATAGGGTTGTCTGCCCTTACTTTTGTAATGTAGTGTTGGATAGAGAGTTCTACCGATGGCCTGTGAACCATGGGATTGTATAAATAGAGCGAGGCTCTAAGTGTAAAGAGAAGAAGTCATCCATGGAAGATATAATGATGAAGCATTGAGTTAAAAGTGTAAAGTCATGTTTTTGGGTTGTAGAGTAGGAGAAGGCTATGCAGCTGAGTGCGTAGAGGCCTAGTAGTCCGCAACTGAGTGTACGGATCCCTGTAGCTGAGTGCATAGAGTAGGTTGGGGCTATAACCGATTGAAGCATTAATAAAGAGAAGTGTTACATTATTTCTGTGTATTCTTTTCTTGTTTTATGCATTAAAGTATTTTGGGTATGAATTTCAAGTTTACTGTTTATTTGCTGTGCGAACTTATATGAATGTGGTGAATAAGTGAATATAAGATAAAGTGTCTATTTACAAAAAGATAAATAATTTTTATAAGAAGATAAGTAAGATCCACGGTATAACTTGGGGAAATAGCGCAGATTGCTACTTTAGCAACGCAAAAGCTCCTCAACCCCTGGTTAGGGATGCGCAAAGTCGAATATAACAGGGTGTGAAGGCCTTGCGAGTCAAGAAAGTATGCGAAGTGACCTACGTGAAGGTATTTACAGTTGGACTAGATCGACCCCTCAGACATCTCAAAGGTGCGGAAACTTGGTTCTAGCATCCCCCCATACTGCTTCAGGTGAGACCTCAGTCCACGCTCCATGGGTTGTTGCTAAAAGGGCCAGTAGTATAGGGATTTGTTTGTCTAAATAACTCTGAACCTGGGTCAGGCATCATCAAGCCAAAAAATGTTTCCATTCCAGGGACCAGAATCTGCATAGAGATGTCTGATCTCATATCATTGGAATCCAACTAAGAAAGAAATTGAAGGTTAGTTGGACAGGGGAATCCACGAGTTCGCGGCGCAGGAGAATAGGAATCCGCAACTATCAAAAGAAGAGTGTTTAGGCTGCTACCTGTACATAGAGATCCAAGAAATTTTCTTCTCACCTTTCTGTACTTAGTTGTACGAGTGGATCGCGAAGTTAGTAGGTAGCTAAGGAAGGTGGAAGCTTGAAAACCTTATTGTGTGGACCCCAAAGTTGGTGCGTAGATTGGAAGCATCGAAGGATAAGATCACGTGCGTTGTTGACCACTGGCTCGATCGGATTATATGAGGATTCATTACTAAGTTCGTGGTAGATACTTCAGTCAGCTATAGTGAGGTAGAGCGACGCTTTATCAAAGGATCGCAAGGTAAGTACGTAAAGTCTCTGAATACTTGGATTAAAATGTTATTGTTTGAAAATAGGGTTATGTAATTACCTTGATGTCCGGAGCTATGAGAAGTGGAAAAACCTACATAAACGAAGGGAGTAAGGGACCAGAGAATACCCCTTTGGTTTCACCTCCATGAGGATGACGAGAAAGAGCTCGCGAAGGTCTCACCGAGAAGTGCAATCATTTTGATAAGGCATAGGATTCCGCACATACCACCCCCACCCACACCACCACCAACTTCACGCCTTCACCTCCATCTTCACCTGTACCACCTCTGCCACCACTACGAGTCAATATGTGATCTGGATTTAAACAAGAACACAACAAATTACAGAAATAACAATATAGATAGAGATGTAGTGGAAACAATACTTCATTTCATTAATTTAAAATACTGAAATATGCTTACAAACATAAATGGAAATAAACTAGCTAGGGCAATGGTAGCTTATCTCTGAGAAAAGATGTGGCGGCTACATGCCTCTAAATTGTGTTACAATGAGGCTTGAAGGCCTATTTATTGTTGAGAAACAATGGAAAAACCTAAACATCCAAAACCCTAACCCTAGAAGATGAAACGACAAACTATGGGCCCTGTTTGGGTAAATTGGTACATCAACTTCCCGGGGTCATAACTTTGGCATACGATCTCCGTTTGACGTGCACAATACCTTGTTAGAAATATATGTTCGAGGACTACAAATTTTGGAGTGAGAAATATCAATATATAGTCTATGTTGCTCTTAGTCTTTGCAAAAAATGTCATTTAGGGCCTCAAAACGACTCTGGAAGTTCAGGACACGAAAAACTGCTAAAAATAGCAAATTGGGCTACAATTAAAGAAACTGAAAAATTGAAAGAGATAGTTGTGGGGGTCCAAGTGGGATATAGGTGGGTGGCCACCAACATCCACCTGGATCATTCCTCCCCCCTTAGGAAGCAATGGTCCCCATTGTGTTGAGTTCTTCCTTGAGATGAGGAAACCTCTACTAAAATTGGTCCCTAGTGAGCTATTCTGCAACCTTTGATTTGTCTAGCAATGGTGGGAAGCATGGTCGATGACGGTCCACATTGAACACTTGGTGCAAGTGAAGGAATGGGGGAATGCTGTGCTCCAAAGAATTGTTTCCCACAACCTTGGTAGTGGTGTAAGGACCATGTCAGAGTGGTCGAAGCTTCTGATGGGCTCTTGTAAGGTGTTATTTCTGCAGATGCAACTAGACTTTGTTGCCCACCTGAAACTTGTGTGGTACCCCTATGGGTGAGGAGAAGCTATTCATGTGTTCTTTCATGACCATATCCCTCTGCTGCTACTGTTGTGTGGAGGAACCCTTTGCGGGGGTCATGGATGTGGTGACGATCTTCCCCTTACTTTGGGAGCGAACCAGACATAAAATGAATTTCCTGATCTAGTTGACGAGCTTGCTGCCTTTCTTAGCAGTGATCAAAGAGGTGGCGATAGGTGGGGCTACCTCCGGTATCTTTTATAATGAATTACCCAAAGAAATAATGACAATGCGAGGCCTTGACTCATACACAACATGTCGCCTCCACAAGTATGGCTGACCCAATAATACATGAAAAACATCCAAAGGTGCAACATCACACAATACCTCATCTGTGAAGGGTTTAATGCCGTAGGGAAGGCGAAATTGCTAGAGGACTCGAAGATCTCATCCTTGGTGAAGCCACCCGATGCTGTACGGTGGCGGGTGTGGTGTAGTCGGTAGGCCCTACCGCTTCATGACTTCTACTGAAATGAGGTTCTTTTGGCTCCCACTGTCAACAATGAATTGTAGCAGTGAACCCTTCACCCACATCTGTGAGTGGAAAAGACACTCCCCCTCCTTTGGATCTTCGAGGCTCATTCTTCTAGATCTTGGCAGTGGAAACAGTGGCGTTGGGCTTTACATCAATGATCTGCTTCCCTTTGCCATTCCCCTTGTCAAGTTCTGACTCTGGGTCGGAACATGTATTTGATTCTGAAGCCTTCAACTCAGCCACCAACAACTGCTTGGTTCGACACTCACTTGTGTTGTGAGTGGGGCTCTTATGGAACTCACACCACTTTCCTGTGTTATTCTTCAAATTTGTGGTGTTGTTATTTTCTTGTAGCTTTGATAGGTTGTCTTGGGTTGCCTTGTCTTGGCTTTGTCCTTTGTTCTTTAGATTTGCAGATCCAAAGTCTTGCTTCTTTTGTTTAAACTTCTGCTTGATTTTCATAGTTTATTAGTATGCCGTGTCGAGCGAGGAGATGTTCAGGAACTCCATCTCATCCTATATGTACCTATGTAGGCAGCCACAATATTTGAGTACCAAATGTGCGCGAAGGGTATGAAAAATGTTTGTGAACTCTAGCACATCTTGGTCCCTTCCCTGTCGCAGTGTGGTCCACTTTATGTATTTGTCCTCATAGCTTTTGACAGGTTAATACTGCTCCTTGATGGCATCCTGGAATGAATTAAAGTGGGTACGGTTGAAAATAGTGAGCCCGTACTTTCATCCTTTTGCTTGCAGTAGGTTTCCCACCAGTCCTTGACGTGGGAGCTACTTTGAGAAGAGTGAAAATAATCTTTTCCTGATCGGAAAAATCATGAACAAAAAAATACCCATCTAGCAGATTTAACCATTTATCTATGAAATCTATGTCTATCTGACCCTCGAAGATGGGGATTTCAAAATTAACTTGTACCTTAAAGGTTGTGGAATTTCCAGAGTAGTTGTTGGAAGTTGATGCATCGCCTCTAGGTAGCTGCTAAGGATCTGGGTAAAGCTATCTATCATCACGTTCCTTTGTCACTCGAGGGCTTCTTCAAGCAAGATTTTGATAGGATCTCCTGTCCCCTCGTCTTTCTTTTCATCTGCCATGGGAGGTCGTTGGGATTTGTGAGGCTGGTCTTGCAAGGGTTCGCCCAGTTCAAGCCCTAACTCCTTATATCCTGACCTCGTTGGGGACATGCAAAGAAAAACAGAGAAAAAACAGACCGCTCCTATACCACTGATCCAGATTTAAATAGGAACACAACAAATTACAGAAATAACCATATACATAGAGATGCAGCGGAAATAATACTTCATTTCATTAATGTAAAATACTGAAATATGCTTACAAACAGAAATGGAAATAAACCAGCTAGGGCGATGGTAGCTTATCTTTGAGAAGAGATGTGGTGGCTGCATGCCTCTAAACTATGTTACAATGAGGCTCGAAGGCCTATTTGTTATTGAGAAATAATGGAAAACCCTAAACGTCCAAAACCCTAACCCTAGGAGATGAAACGTTAAATTGTGGGCCCCATTTGGGTAAATTGGTACAATTAAGGAAACTGAAAAATTGAAAGAGACTGTTGTGGGGGTCCAAGTGGTATAGGTGGGTGGCCACCAACATCCACCTAGATCAATAGGGCAAGCGTGATAAATTTTCCTGTGTTCAAGGGAGTAGGAAATGAAGATCCAAACTAGTTTTGGTTCGTGATAAGAACTGTATGGGAAGCGCAGGGAGTTACAGATGATAATATAAAGAAAGTGACCCTGGTCAACACTCTGTAGGATTGCGCGCTGACCTGGTATATTAATCATTCTAATGACAATACAAATGCGAGGATCGCGGATATCCAAATTGTGCTAAACAGAGAGTTTAGCAGGCCGAAGTTAGAGGCACAATTGATCATTGGATTCAAAGAGATCACAATGCTACCAGGCGAGACTCTTTGGGAGTTGGATCAGAGACTGAAGTGCACAATTCGCGAAGCTAATATGACTTTGATGGGTGGACAACACCGTGAATGGTTTGTAGCATCGCTGACACCGAATTTGAGGAATGTGCTGTCACAACAGAGGTTAACAACCCAGGTAGAGGCCTTGGAGATTTTGATGAGGCTGCATGAGATCGCGATACAAGACCCTGACCTGGGATTTTAGCAGATCCACGTGCAGTTGAAAAACTTATGCCTTGAGATGTAGAGTCTGAAATAGGATAGGACAGTTCACCCGGAAGTGCGCAAAGAAGTATGGTGCGTAAAATGCAAGGGTTAGGGTCATGATAAGGACCATTTCCCTGTGTTTGTGAATTACCTTGCAGGAGGAGGGCCAAAGAGGCCATGCAGGCCATGACAGTAGAGGATGCCCCTGAGAGCACCAAGATAGTTGCAGAAATCCATAAATCGCCACGCATGCCGAGGCCTAAGAAAGATAAGAAGCCCATGTTTTGGTGCGCATGTCCCCTCGAAGCTCGCTGAGAATGAAATTGACCATGGAGGAAAAAGGGAAAGCGGTTAATTTGGAAACCGATGAGGAGGAGGAAGACATTGAGGACATCATGATAGAAGAGGATGAAGATGAAGACATGGAGGAAGAAACCAAGGGCTTGGACCCTCCAACTTGGCTTCCCGTGTATGTTCCTCCACGGAAGGGGAAAGCAAAGGTTCCCAAGGACCTAGATGAGAGCAAGATCTCTCTACAGAGTCCATTGCTACCTGACGGTATCATTTTTGAAGGAGCGCGCTTGGGATAGGTGCTGAGTTTGAAGCTTGAAGATTGGGATCTTGCCGACCATGAGAAATTCCCTCACTTGTCCACTACGCAGCTCATGAAGCCAAAGAAAAACACCTCAGTGGGAGTCATAGAGTTGAAGCTGCACAAGTGGTTACACGGAGTCGAAAAGGCAGGGTTGTTGAACTTGCTCTGGGTGCCACATTACCATTGCGCCGCATTGACTATCTTCATCATCAGGCAGCTTCTCTACTTGGTGCATGATGGGTGTTTATGGCTGGAGGAGCCGATCCCCATCACGGACCACCTAATCCATAAAATTACCTGACTCCCTTGTAAAGGGGAAGACTCAGAAGACATTTCGGAGGGTAAAAGCAGTGATTTGGCCATCGTGGAGGCCATGAAAAATAAATATGAGCTGGAGAAGGAAAAGAGGGGTTACCCAATCTCTAGTATCAACAACAAAGCAGTAAGAGTGGCGAATCAGATACTGACAGGTAAGGTCAGGTGGAAGTGCCATGTGGATGAGGTGCCCGTGCTGGTGGTTGCACTTGCTGAGCAGTGCGTAGAGGGAGTCTAGTTTAATTGGATTGAATTCTTGTGCAAGGAGTTCCTGGAGAATTGCCATGGGGATAGGAACAGGGGAAAACCTTCCACTATGCATGGCTTCTGCTGTGCATATCGTTGGTGGCGGGGGAATTGCCTGAGGACAGCTAGTTCCCCACAATTGTGAGGGATCTCCCGGAGGCCACGAAGTACACTTCGTTGTGGGCCACTAAAGACAGAAACTGGATCTGAGATAGTAAGATATTCTGGGTGTTCATGGAGATGAACATCAGAATGGGGATTAACTGAAAGCCATGGTTATTACCCACTATCTACAATAGCCTACAAAGCCTCACGGAGTTCAATGCAGACTTCCATCAAGTCTACATCAGGGCGCGCAAGGACCCCGTGGAAAGCCGGAACGAGCTACCATACTGGGCCACAAACGATGTCATATTTGTCATTATGGAGTCATGGCCGTTGGAATGGTGCGCTCCAGTCCTCTTCATGATAGAAATAGAAAAGTCTGCTGCACAATGGAAGAAGGAGGAGACAAAACTATGGATGGCGTAGTTGGAAGAGAAGAGAAGGAAAGAGGCAGTAGGAGTAGAAATATCGAAGGAGCGTGAGGGCCGGAAGTCGCCTTCACCTGAGCAGGAACAAGAAATGGAGATAGAGACAGAGGAGGGTGGCGCAGACCCAGAAACAACATCTACATAGTTAAAGTGCCAGTGCTCGAGAGAGCAGGTGGGGCTGCGAAAGAAGTCGAAATTGTCTAAAACTTCTTTCGACCCAATCACCCTCACTGAGGGAGATCTACATGATATAGGGGAGATAGTGTGTGAAGTCATTGTGGAAGCCCTCCAGTAGTTGGTAGAGGAGAATTAGATTGTGTTGGGGCTCCTCCAAACATAGATTTAGGTGTTACAAGTGCGCACTCCCCAAGCTGGTACTCTCTCGACCAGCCTCGCAGTAGGAATGGCCGCAACTGAGGAAATGCTGCGCGCCCATATGACCAACACAATAGTGCTGCCAGGGGGGGAACTGGTTATAGAAAATGAGGCCGATAGGCCTACGGTCAATGCATTGAAAGGGGTAGGAATCAACATGGCTGCAGTCCCTCGCGAGACACTCTATGTCCCGCAGGACAAAGTGACTGCAGAATTGCAGGCTAGGGAGGGCCGCATGTTATAGGTGTTGAGTGAAAAAAGAATAAACATGGAGCAACTTAGCCTGCAGTGCAACGAGGTAGTGGCGCAAAACCAACAGATGGTGCGGGTCGTTGAGGAGGTCTGCCAGATGGTCCCTGAGTTGGCTATCCCCACAGAGACAACAGTAGGGTCCTGGATCAAGAGTTTAGCAGCAGGAGTGTGCGAGGCGCGAGAAGAGATGGCCAAGGTCCAGCTGGAGCTGAACCTCTAGTTAGTAGAGCTATGGTTGAAGGTGCAACCTTCAACCCCTCCAGAGGTAAGGGAACAATGCGCTAGCGCCATTACATCGGGGATGGAGGAGATTAGTAGTGCAATAAGGGACTGCACCAAAATATTGGAAGAATTGTTCGAGGTCCTCACAACTTTGTAGGAGGACCTGAACATACAATGCTTAGAAACAGAGGCGTGTGAGCTACAATAACAATATGACAAAGTCAAAGGGACTACACAAATGGTGGCCCTTACACAGAGGTTCACGCAAACGCACTAGGCCAAAGCGCTTAAGGAGCAGGTAGATGCAGTGCAACATAGAAAAGTGGTTTTGAAGGCACGCGTCTAGCGTTGGATCGATGAGGCCTTCATAATCACAACAACAATTGAAGGCAAACTCACGCAGATGTAGGGAACGCAGGAGCAGATAAAGGGAAGCAATTCAGACACCGCAATCTTCGAACAACACGTCCAAGAGATACAATAGGCAACTGCTCAGTGCATTACCAAACTTGCAGTAGTCTGAGTAGAGTTGGGAGGTCTCCACATGAAGATCTTTGCACTGACAAAGTGACTCAAGGGCAAGCCACGACGTTTGTGTTGGGGGCTTGTTGGGCGCGGGATCCCCCTAAGGCAAGTTTTGGCACTTAAAACCGAAGTTTTGACTAAGTCTGATGTAAAGGCTCCGTGATTTGTGGGCGCAGAGCGCGAAGTTGTAATTAAGTCATAGGGTTGTCCGCCCTTACTTTTGTAATGTAGTGTCGGCTTAAGAGTTCTACCCATGGTACGGGGGCCATGGGATTGTATAAATAGAGCAAGGCTCTAAGTGTAAAGAGAATAAGTCATCCATGGAAGATCTAATGATGAAACATTGAGTCAAAAGTGTAAAGTCATGTTTTTGGGTCGTAGAGTACAAGAAGGCTCTACAACCAAGTGCGTAGAGGCCTAGTAGTCCGCAGCTAAGTGCGCAGGGCGGGTTGGGTTTGTAACTGATTGAAGCATTAATAAAGAGAAATGTTACATTATTTCCATGTATTCTTTTCCTATTTTATGCATTAAAGTATATTGGGTATGAATTGCAAGTTTACTGTTTATTTGCTACACGAACTTATGTGAATGTGGTGAATAAGTGAATATAAGATAAAGTATCTATTTACGCAAAGATAACTAATTGTTATAAGACGATAAGTAAGATCTGCGATGTAACTTGGGGAAATAGCACAGATCGCTACTTTATCAGTGTGAAAGCTCCTCATCCCCTGGTTAGGGTTGTGTGAAGTCAAATATGACAAGGCGCAAAGGCCTCGTGGGTCAAGAAAGTGTGTGAAGTGACCTACACAAAGGTATTCACAGTTGGACTAAATCGACCCCTCAGTCATCTCAAGGGTGTGGAAACTTGGTTCCAGCATCCCCCCATACTGCTTCGGGTGAGACCTCAGTCCACACTCTGCGAGATGTTGCTGAAAGGGCCAATAGTATAGGGATTTGTTTGGCTAAATAACTTTGAACCTGGGTCAGTCCCCATCAATCCAACAAATGTTCCTCTTTTTGTACATGTATACTTAGATTACATTCATAGTTAGTCGCTGAAGTGATTTTCGTTTTGTTAATCTGAAAGTATTTGGATGATTGATTAGTTTTCTTCCATTTGTGGATAGTTAGATTAGTGCTATCTTAGTAATAATGGACACTCTAGAAACTCTTGTGATAATGGCTTTCACCTCATCACCCTTATGGGATCATGACTTGAGGTTTCCATTCACACAACGCAAAAACATATATCTTGCATTACTGCATGATCTCAAATTTCTTGATGAGTAGGTCATTTTCTTTGATTTTCTTGGGATTATTTGCAATTTTCATTTTAATCTCTTAAGTTTTACTATGGTTTCCAAGCACTTTCATTCATGAACTTAGCCATTAGCTAATAATAGCTTCGTTTTCATCCATTCAATGAATCTCTTCCATGTATAGATGAATTTGTGCATAAACAAAGACCAGAGTCTATGTTGTTGTAGGAGCTTCTAATTTGTAGGGAGACCTCATCTCATTTGCTTCATCCAAATCCTATCCTCCGATGCTGCCAAATTTCACTAAACCCTAAATTTGAATTCTTGTTTTATGAGCAAAACTTCCATTTCCATTGAGAAAATCCAACCATCTTGAAGCATCTGATTGAGCCTTGGATAGTGATCACCACCTCCATGCCTTATTTCTCCATCAGATGCCTTTCCCACACTTCATTCTACCTTTCCTCCCATCTCCTAAGATTTCAGCCTGATTCCTGTAGCAAAACAGGGCATCCTGTAGTAGAACTAGGACATCCTGTAGTGGCACTATAGGAAACCCTGTAGTAGCCCATTTTAAGCTCGAATTTGGAAAAAATTGTCATATGAGCTTGGATTAGGCCTCTCTTTGGCTTCTATACCCTTGATACCAATCCATACCTCTTCGTCCATACTTATCTCCCCTGCCAAAGAACAAGTGAAGATTAGCATTTTCATTCATAAAATTAAAACATCAAAAAAGAGCTTTTTCTACAATTTCTAAATTAGCAAATGCATGCAAAAATTGTAGTAATTATTAGATCAGATTACATGCTCAGTTAGTCTAAATCATCACAGGTTATAAACAAGTTTAAGCTAGGTTTCTTTTGCAAGAAAAATGTGTCAATGAGTAGCTAGAGGATTTCATGTCACTTTACAGGCATCTTTCAATTTTTTCATTCCTTAAAGTAGGCATCATTCCTATTCTTTCACTAAGGATAATTTTCCCTTCTCCATTTGGTAGTCAAACTTCTTCTAGTCAATAGAATGTTGGTTTGAGAAACCCTAGTGGTCTATCGCCCTAGTTGAAAAGTGATAAGAGTAGACCATTACATCTACTGTGTATACAACACTATCACCTCCAAGTTTGTACAAACCACATGTTGATGAAATAAATTTGGTAGCCCTAGGAGTTTCAATATTATTGCTGCAATAGTGGTGCCCATCACTTTTTGGCACCGCTACTGGGGAGGTGTCTATGTAGATGTGATTTCTGCTTTCTTTCTCTCCTTATATCTTTCTCATTACAAATAGTTGTAATCTTTTTCTTTCTTTCCAGTTCTGCAAATAGTTCCATTCAACAAGTAGTTGCAATTTGTTTTTTATTTCTTTCCATTCTGCAAGTAGTTCTAAAAAAGAAAACCTAAAAAGAAAAAAACAAACTCCTTTCATGCCTCATAGGAGTAGAGAAAACTTAGGGAAATACTCTCCAAATACCCCCACTACATCAAACAACCAACTTTCCCTCTTCTTTAGTGGCTGTGAGCTAGAGGACCCATTAGGTGAACAACCAGAGATTTTTTGAATAGCCTATTGGGGAAGTAGAAGAGAACATTCCACCAACTTACACCATGGATGAAAATAGAAATCAGATTGGAGAAAAAAAAGGAGCTGAGAATATAGCTGAGGGTGAATATCCCATCAGAGAAACTAATGGGGATGCTAGGATGAAAAATATAAGCCCCTCTGCTCTTCCTCACTTCCATGGGTTGACCTTAGAAGACCCATATACCTTTTTGTTCGAGTTTTCTGTCAAATGCAGAACTTATGATTACAACTCTGGTGACTAGAAGTTGAAATTGTTCCTATCCACTCTCAAAGATGCAACCTTGCACTGATTCATGGGTTTACGTGGGGACAATATCACCACCTGGGATCAGATGCAACGAGCCTTCAACGATAATTATAGGGACTACTGTAGGTCCAAAGATACCAAAGATGAAATTTTTAGAATGACCTTGGGACATGATGAATCTTTAGAATATTATGAGGAAAGATTCCAACTCAACTACAAAAGGGCCACGTGCACCCTTGATCCTCAATCGCTTAAGCTAGTCCTTCTTAGAGGGATCAAGGAATATCTCTTAGAAACCCTAAACCTACTATAAGGAGGGGAAATCTATGAGTTACCCTATGATGATATCAAGATGGTGGCCTGGGTGCAGGTGATATAGACAAATGGCCAAAACCTGATATAATTTCTTCTAATTCTGGTGGTGTTTCTTCTGCTTCCTACACTAGAGTATCAGTCATCTATCTCTAGATAGACTGTTCATAAATTTCCCTTTTTTTCCAAAATCACCACGCTTTCCCTCTTAATCACCCCAACCCTTGTTAGTGGGAACAAATTTCACCATAAGGCCTCTTTTCCACTATTGGGACTATAATTCCATGGGAATTATAAAATACACTATCAGAGGGGTTTTAAATGGAATTAACATGATTGTGTATAAAATACACTATCGATGGACTTTTACAAAGGAAAGAGTTAACATATAAAATACATTATCAACACAATTTTTCTAAAGAGACGCGCTAGTACTCAAAGGCACTATCAGCGATTGCTATCAGTAGTTCCACATGGAACGATATAGTAATATAACGCTCCGATAACCCAATGCGATAACACGTGTATTATCAAAAATCACAATTGTGATTATGATACGCTAAGCTTTTCTTATTAAATTCTAGTGATGCGACAAGCCCTACGGATCCGATATAATATTAAAGCCTTATGCATAAAGTTTCACGTCCGAAAGTCGCACTTCAAACTTCGACACTTTAAAGGCTCATTCCTCCCCACTTCAACTTGGCAATGCAATAATGGGTGCAGACCCATTAAGGGTATCAGCTATGTTTAATAAGAATTTAGATCTGGAAATCCATTTCAGCTAAGTATTTTCACGGTTTTCCTGTGTAAAACAGAGTTTTTCTTGCGGCACTCTATAATGCAAATAAAGAATCCAGGGCTCGCTGATATGAAGGAAACATAGTCCAAAGGCTTCAATTGAAGTGTTGATTGGAAATTAAGGCCAAATAACTAATATTAAGACTTAGAAGAAAAGAAATGAAGCCAAATACATATACAAATACCAGTTAATAGGCAAACACAGTTCTGATGCACAGAAAGGCTTTTTGAGGTCACCACGCCTCCGGGATCGACCAATACACAGAGAAAAATCCCACTTCCTTTACAAAATATGTGATAAAAGCATGCAGTCCAAAAATCCCATTACAATAGCATCCAAATTACATTTATACTAGTAACAACCAGTTCCTAAAACAGAGGCTTAATTTATTATAACTACTAGTTCTGCGAGACATCCTCCTCAAGAACCTCCACTATGCTTAACTAATCCTATTTGTTCAACGAGGTATTCTCCTTGAGAACCTCCACTATAGTTTATCTATTTAACATTTATTACAACATGATTTAGTCCTAGATTCTATCTCTATGCTAAACTAGAAAAACATGGAGATTGATGGCTAAAGGATCCCATTCCTTTGCTTGTAGATTTTTTTTTTTTTTTTTTTTTTTTTTTTTTTTTTTTTTGTGGAATAATTTTGAAGATTTCCCCTCCAATTCTTATGCTCTTGCATTAGACTCTTGAGGACAAAATTCTTCATGCGCTCATGTCGATGAGCTCTTCTATAGAACTGCCTAGCTTTTGTAGCATGCTTTCTGTTACCCAAGCAGCTTCAATAGTTGGTTGATCCTTCCATTTGACCAAATGCTGAAAGTACTCCTGTCCTCTAGTTTTCTTGAACACCTTATCCAAAATCCTTTCTAGTTGTGACTCTGTTGCTGTAGGTAACTGTTTTACCTAGTCAATCTCTTGCGTCTCTTGATCTTGTGTTGTATCATCTGCAGCTTCACCTTCATACTTGTACATGTTTGCAACAATGAAAATTGGACACATTCCAACATCAGCGGATAATTCAATTTCATATGCATTTGCAGAAAACATCCTTAATACTCTGCATGGTCCAATTTTCTTGAACTTCAATTTATTATACTCCCTTTTTTGAAATATTTTCTTTTTGAGGTGTGCTAATACCAAATCCCCAACTTCAAAGTTCACCTCTCTTGTTCTCACATCTGCTCTAGTCTTATACTTTATGTTTCTATCCTGTAGCTGTTGTTTCAATTGTTCATGTATTGCTTGCATTTCTGAAGCAAAATCTTCACCCTCTGCACTTCTCATCTCATCTCTTCCCAAGTTCCTTAACTCAATTACTCCTCTTG
Organism: Pinus taeda; assembly: GCA_000404065.3. NCBI lineage: Eukaryota > Viridiplantae > Streptophyta > Pinopsida > Pinales > Pinaceae > Pinus > Pinus taeda. The sequence goes on along the minus strand of APFE030388502.1, from coordinate 75,357 downwards.
GATGCATTCCATAGACAATATGGAATGGAATTTGTCTTGTACTCCCGTTAGGTGAGTCATTGTATGCATATTGAACTTATACCAACACTTGATCCCATTGCTTTGGATGTTCTGTAGTAAGACTCCTTAAAAGATTGCCCAAACTCCTATTCACAACTTTAGTCTGTCCATCAGTTTGTGTATGATAGGCAGAACTGAAACCTAGTTTAGTTCCCAAATTCTTCCATAATGTCCTCCAGAAATGTCCAACAAATTTGGAATCTCTGTCTGAGACAATACTCTTAGGCAACCCATGCAATCTTACTATTTCCTTGAAAACAAATTAGCAATGTGAGTAGCATCACTAGTTTTATAACATGGAATAAAATGTTGGTAATGGAACATACAAACCTATGTTTTGGCTTTTTCCCTTTGCATATTGACAGATTTTACAAGTTCTCACATACTTTTTCATATCATATCTCGTTTTTGGCCAAAAATAAAATTTTTTCAACTGCTCATAAGTCTTCTCTATACCAAAATGTCCTGCAAGTCCTCCACTATGTTTCTCTTTGATTAAGTTCTCCCTCATAGAACAATTTGGTATGCACAACTGATTTCTCTTAAACATCACTCCATCTTGTAAGAAATAATCCAACCATTTACTCCTATCCATCAAAAAAAGATTCTTAAAAGTTTCAAATGCCTCTTTAAAATCTGAATCTGTCTCATATAATTCTTTAAGAAAATCAAAACCTAACACTTGAATTTGACTTTCTTGAAGTAATACGTTTCTCCTACTTAAGGCATCTGCAATTTTATTTGATTGGCCATTTATATGTTTCAAGAAAAAATGGAAACCTTGCAGATACTCTACCCATTTAGCATGTTTCTGGCTAAGCTTTGGCTGCTGCATAATAAACTATAGTGCATGGTTATCTGAATAAAGTATGAATTCCTTTGACATTAGATAATGTCTTCACTTCTTCAATGACTGTACAACTGCATATAACTCTTTATCATAAGAAGAATAGTTCTTTTTGGAATCATTCAACTTTTCACTAAAATAAGCTATAGGTCTATATTCCTAACTTAAAACACCACTAATAGCTTCTCTGCTGGCATCACACTTCACTTGGAAAGGTTTATTAAAATCAGGTAGAACCAAAACATGCTTTTTAATGATTTTCTTCTTAAACAACTGAAAATTCTTTTCTGCTTCAGCAATCCATCTAAATGGCTGTTTATCCTTCTTTATGGTCTCAATAATAGGTGCATTGATCTTACTAAAATTCTTTATGAATTTTCTATAAAAACTAGCAAGACCATGAAAACTTCTTACCTCAAAGACACTTTTAGGTGAAGGCCACTCCATGATTGCCTTGATCTTTTCTGGATCCATCTTCAACCCTTCAACAGAAATAACAAAACCTAAGTACAGTAGCTCTTCTTTCATGAATGAATACTTCTTCAAATTCAACAATAATTTCTCTTGATGTAGCCTTTGTAAGACATAATTTAGATGTCTCATGTGCTCCTCCTTAGTCCTGTTGTAAACTAATATATCGTCCAGATATACTATTACAAATTTACTAATGAATTCTTTAATAAATTCATTCATGAGTCTCATAAATGTACTTGGTGCATTTGACAACCCAAATGGCATTACACTCCACTCATACAATCCCTCATTTGTCTTAAAGGCAGTTTTCCACTCATCCCCTTCCCTTATTCTTATCTGATGATACCCACTTTTAAGATCTATTTTTGAAAAATACTTTGCTCCACTCAATCAATCCATTAAATCTTCAATTCTAGGTAAAGGAAATCTGTACCTGATTTTGATTTTATTGATGGCTCTTGAATCAGTACACATTCTCTAGCCTCCATCTTTATTTGGACTCAACACTGTCGTTACTGCACAAGGACTCAAGCTTTCTCTGATCAACCCTTTGTCAAGCATTTCCTGAACTTGCTTCCTAACCTCTTCATTTTCTGTGGGAGTCATTCCATAAGCTGCTTTGTTAGGTAGACTTGCTCTAGGAATCAAATCTATATGATGGCTAATTCTTCTAATGGGTGGCAACTCATTCGGTAAATCATCAACAATGATATCACAATAGTTGTCCAACATTTCTTTATTTTCTATGGGTAAATCAAAAACCTTAGTGGAAGTCATTATTACCTTAGGCTTGCAAATTACAACAAAATTTACCTCATTCTCTTCAATCTACTGCAAGTATTCCTTTCCTCCCAATAACAGAGTTTTTGGATCAGTCTTCTTTCCTGATGCATCTTCTTCTTTCATGGGCAGTAGTGTATGATTGATACCATCTTTGCAAAACTTGTAGGTGTTTCTTTCTCCATCATGCATAGCTCCTCTGTCATATTGCCAAGGTCTTCCAAGCAATATGTGACACACATCCATTAGCATCACATCACATACAATTTTGTCCTTATATTTGCCCAACTGCAATTCCACTTCACACTGTTCATTTACTAACAGATGATGTCCCTTTTTAACCATGACACCTTGTAAGGTGTTGGATGTTTCTTTGTCTTCAGCTTCAATTTCTCCACCACCTCTGTAGAGACCAAATTATCAGTGCTGCCATTATCAATGATCATTTGACAGCATTTCCCTTGAACCTTACACACTGTTCTGAACAAGGTCTTTCTTTGTGATGGTTCAACTATATCCTTTGCTGGCTTGAGCAAGACTTTATTGATTACCAAAGATTCTCCTCTCTCTGGTATATTTTCTTCTTCTGCCACTGCTGTTGTTGTTGATTCTCCCTCAACTGGAGCAACAATTACATTCCTCTAGTTTGTTTCTGCATTATCTGGGCACTCAAAAGCTCTGTGTCCCAGTTTGTTACATCTGTAACATCTTACTTCTTTTCCTCTTCCTCTTCCTCCTCTTCCTCTAGAAAAACTCCCTCTGCCACTTGCATTACCATGCTAGGTTGAGCTGCTGCTAACTCCATCCTTACATGCTGTAGATCTTCCTCTACAACCTTGACTTCCCCTTCCTCGGAAAGTACCTCTCCCTCTGGCAGATTGCTTCCTCATGAGTTTTTCTTCAGCTTTTAGTACCATCTGATAAGCTTCCTCTAATGTTTTAGGAGACAATATACTTATCTCATCTTGAATGTCCATCCTAAGACCATTCACATACCTAGCCACCTTCTCATCTGTATCCTGAGTTTGTCCAACTCTTATGCTTACCTTATAGAATTCCTCTGTGTATTATTTTACTGTCATAGACCTTTGTCTAAGATTTTGCATCTGTCTGAACAAGGTTTGCTGATAATTACTTGGTAGAAACTTACATCTCAACTTTGCTAACATATTGCTCCAATTTTTGATAGGTTTCTTGCTAAGTCTCTTTCTTTCTGCCTGCACACCATCCCACCAAATTGTTGCATGGCCCTTTAACTTGGTGACAAAAAACTTTACTTTCTTCTCATCTTCTATTTCTTCATAGTCAAGAATTTCTCCATGACATTAATCCAGTATATCAGTTCTTCTGGATTCAGTCCTCCTTCATATATTGAAACCTCAATCTTTATCCTAGCTGTGGATCTCAACATTGACTGGAAGAATCTCATCTTAGGAGTAACTTCTACAGCTGCCTCCTATCCTTTAGCTTCAACCTCAGGCTCACTAACATCCCCATCATCTATAATTCTCCCTGCTATTAATGCCTCTAATCTTGCTTGCATCTGTTGCACAACTTCCATCACTTAAGCATTTGCAACAGACCATCCTCTTCTACCACGTCCTCGTCCAACTCTGAAAGCCATACTAACCTTCCTTCTTCTAATTCTGAGATTTAATTCAATGTCAAAAGGTTGCTCTGATACCACTAATGGCGGCCTGGGTGCAAGTGATATAGGCAAACAACCAAAACCTGATATAATTTCTTCTAATTCTGGTGGTGTCTCTTCTGCTTCCCACACTGGAGCATTAGCCATCTATCTCTAGATAGACTGTTCATAAATTTCCCCTTTTTTCCAAAATCACCATGATTTCCCTCTTAATCACCTCAACCCTTGTTAGTGGGAACAAATTTCACCATAAGGCCTCTTTTCCACTATCGGGACTATAATTCCATGGGAATTATAAAATAAACTATCAGACGGGTTTTAAACAGAATTAATATGATTGTGTATAAAATACACTATCGGCAGACTTTTACGAAGGAAATCGTTAACATATAAAATACATTATTGGCATAATTTTTCTAAAGGGACGCGCTAGTACTCAAAGGCACTATAGACAGTTCCACATGGAACAATATAATAATATAACACTCCGATAACCTGATGTGATAACATGTGTATTTTTGGGAATCGCAATCATGATTCCAATACGCTAAGATTTTCCCGTTTAAAGGCTAGTGATGCGACAAGCCCTGTGGATTCGATATAATATTAAAGCCTCCCACATAAGGTTTCAGGTCCGAAAGTCGCACTTCAGACTTCGACACTTAAAAGGCTTGTTCCTCCCCACTTCAACTTGGCAATGCAATAATGGGTGCAGACTCGATAAGGGTATCGACTATGTTTAATAAGATTTTAGATCCAGAACTCCATTCCGGCTAAGTCTTTTCATGATTTTCCTATGTAAAACAGAGTTTTGCTTGTGGCACTCTATAATGAAAATAAAGAAGCCAGGGCTCACTGATATGAAGGAAACATAGTCCAAAGGCTTCAACCGAAGTGTTGAACCGAAAATAAGGCCAAATCACTGATATTAAGACTCAGAAGAAAAGCAATGAAGCCAAATACACATACAAATACTAGTTAACAGGCAAACACAGTTCTGATGCATAGAAAGGCTTTCAGAGGTCACCACACCTCTAGGATCGACCAATACATTGCGATAAAAGAATGTGGTCCAAAAATCCCATTACAATAGTATCCAAATTACATTTATACTGGTTTGTATTAACAACCAGTTCCTAAAACAAAGGCTTAATTTATTATAACTACCAGTTCTGCAAGACATCCTCCTTGAGAACCTCCACTATGCTTAACTAATCCTATCTATTCAATGAGACATTCTCCTCAAGAACCTCCACTACAACTTATCTATTTAGCATTTATTACAACATGATTTAGTCCTAGAATCTATCTCTATGCTAAACTAGAAAAACATGGAAGTTGATGGCTAAAGGATCCCACTCCTTTGCTTGTAGATTTAAATGTATTTTTGGAATAAATTTGAAGATTTTCCCTCTAAGTCTCATGACCTTGCATCACAAGACAATTTTCAGGAATCATTCTAGGGCAGCTAGAAAGATGGGTAGGGCTAGTCAAGCTTTGGCCAGTTCATCCTCCTCCAAGACATCCATAAAAAGTGAAATTGGGAACATGTTGGAAGACTTTAAGAGTGAAATGCTACATACCCTTACTTTGTAAATGAACACCATGTATATCAAGAGGAAGCAAGAGGAAGCATAGAGAGCCTTTGCTATCTTCTGCCCTAGATACACCAGGAGGCACTCTAGGAACAGATGTCCATTAAATATTACAGAAATATTCTTGGTCTATGATGAAAACCACTCCAACATACAAGTGTCCTTCTTGCTTGGATTAAAAGCTGTGTATCAAGGAAATGAAGGGGTGAATGAAAAACTCTACTATATCAACCAAAAGAGGCCTCAAGGACCTCGCCATACTAGCAAGGCATGCAAGGGGCATCCTATTCATATTACAACCGTAACCAGATTACATCCATTCCCCCTTGGTTCCCTCCTGCTCATCCTCATGGTCCTGTTGATGCCTCTAAAATCACTGCATCAACATCGGGGAAAACCACCCAGTCCGGACCTTAGTGTAGCTCCTTTTCCATTTGGTGTGGTGGCTCTGACTAAATGTAATGAGACCGGTTTCCTAGTGATATATGAGTTGATGGGTGATTGGTTTATAATGTATAATGGAAGTGATAAGTGTTCTATTCCACAATGAAAAAATATACAAAGATAACTAATCTATCCCAGGTATTCTTTTAACAACACAATTTTTGATTGTTTCTATTAAACAAATAACCATAAAGATGAATTATTCATAAAATAGAAATATGCATTCATATGATAATTACTTTGTTTAAGTAGTTAAACAAAGTAATAATAATAACATTATCGCATTGATCATAATATATCACTGACATATATATTCAAATGATAACAATTCTAAAACATTTAGAAATGACAAGCTAAAGAATTACTGGCTGTGTGGCAAGACACTTCATGGCCATTTGCTGGCTGTGTGGCTTGACAAGTAAAAACCAAAACATTTCCCATGTTAAGCTTTGGATTCCTCCAATCTGCTTTTCCCTGTGTGCTAGCTCTTGTTTCCGTTGTTGTTCCAATGATTTGTCTTTTGGGAGTCTTCCTGGAGAGAAATCAGTGATCAAATTGGACATATGCAAACTGTTATTTATCAATTTGATTAGACGATTCATTGCAGCTCCGCATCTAGACATTGCTCTTTCAATTTTTATTAACTGAGACTCCCATTCGGAAAACAAGATTTCCTTATGTGATTCTTGTATTCTGGGCAGATTGGCAGCCATTCCTTCTTTGGAATCTTTCCAGGACAGAAAATTATTTAACTTTTCATCTGTCTTATCTAATTCAAGTCTGGCGTCTACTGCCTTTTCAATCATTGATGTAGAGATATTGCATAATGGGTTGGCTAATGATATATTGTAGCAAAGAATATTCAACTGTCGGGACAAGGCTTTGGTTATTTCCAAAGCTTCTGTTCTGAATTTGCTTACTTGTGGATAACCTTTATACCATTCTATTTGTTCTTTCATTTTTGTGATTTGTTCCTTCTTTGCCTTCTTTTGTTTCTCTCTTAATATCTGAAGCTTGCTTAACTCTTGAGACAACGCCTTTTGTTTATGGAGAGTCTACTCATCAATCCTCTACTTTTCCAGCTTCAATTTCTCTTTTAATTGTTCATTTAGTTGCCTTTGTTCTATTAACTGCTGTTCAAGCTGATTTATCTTTTGTTGTTGCTCTGTCGATTGCACCTCAAGTTGGGTAATCGTTTGATCCTTTTCCCTTATCAGATGGCTAACCTTTGTAGCTTTAGCCATTGTCACCACTGTGTAGGCTCCTGTGAAATTGAGATAGCTTTGTCAAATCCTCGGAGGGATCAACTTTTGATCTCCATACCACGTTCACCATCTCTACTTGAGAAGTTAAAAGAGGACCTTGATCAATTTTCCTCATCTTCCTCTGTCTTTTAACTACAACTTTGTGCTTCAGACTGTAGAAGACATCAAGTGGTGGTATTTATTCAGTTTATAGTACAATATCCTCAGTGGGATTCTCGGGAATAATCTCTATGTCTTGCTAAATTCTGGGTAGGCCGCTTGTTCCTCCAATTGGAACTATTATAACCTCAGGCTTTTGTATTGTAGGCATTTTTGGCATAGTGAGCTCTTGGGATTTATTTAGGTTATTGATGATTTAGTCGAACTGCTCCCATTCCTTGATTAACTTAAGATCAATATGAATATTCGCATCAAGGAGCTCACTAGTTCCTTCCTGTGTCTGCTCCCTTTCCGGGGTACTTTTTTTTAGGAGTCTTTTCACTAGTTTTATCTTCAATCTGGCCTTGTGGTTGAACCACAAAGATAGTATTTAACAAGTCCAGAGGTAGCGTTTCCAATCTCTGTGTCCTAAACTTGTAAAATTCCTCTAGTCCCTTTGCTCCTAATTTGATTTTTTCTAGTTGTTTCACCTAAGAAAATACCTCAGATGAAGCAAAAAAACATCATAAATATCCTTCTCATGATCAAACTTGGAAATTTTGGCTTGAGAAATGACATTGTAGGCAACCGATTTTGGATCGTACTGCCTTTTTGGGATGATTTCTAACTTTAACATTTTTATTTTCTCAGCTTCCTTCTCTGCATGTTTGAAATCATGCATAGTGAAAGTACCACATCGGAGGGGGAATGAAGGCCACATATGCTTTTTAGACTCCTTTAGGTTCCTTGATGTCCCTTCTGCTGTTATCTGATATGCCAATTCTTTGGCAAGTAACTTATCCGGGATATATAAAGGGAGGACATGAGGGTTAGCAGTGCCATCGAAAAGTCTAATGTAGGTGAATTTTTTTTCACCAAACCAACCACCATTTGCAGTTAGGTCGACAGAAGCTTCCTCGAACAACCTAGGAGCAAGTTTATTGAATATGGCATAATACACAGGGAGGACGAAACCTTGACAGATTCTATATAGATGATTTTTGTAATGGGCTTTCCACAGTTCCTTATGATAAATGTGAATGGGGTTCGGGTCTTGTGGAGTCCATTTCTATCCTAGAATGGGATATTCAGAATTGAAATAGACAATGTCCATGATATAAGCACTCATGTAGAACGAGGGTATTACCTGGGTAGTCAAAAAACTGTTTTTCCTATAGTCAAGTATTTGGTTGGCCATTTTTTCAGACAAAATGGTTGCCTAATCCATGATATAGGAATTAATTGTAGCCTCCATTAATGGTACCATATCTATAGAAAATATAGCAGAATCATGGACTCCGAAGAGCCTGCACATCAGTGCACTAGGATAGCAATAAGGAGAGGCCAACAAATCTACGGAGTACATACCCGATGATTAATGTTTGTGTTTGGTTGGAAAACACCTCCATTGTTCGATAGTGTCCAATTCGATGGTGTTTTCTTTTTCGAAAGCCTCCAAGAATGCTTTTCTATATCTCTTCTCTAGTTTGGGAAAATGGTACATTGCTTTGATATCTTCTGCTCTAAACGACCCAAACATTCTTCCATTAGTTGTAAAGAAATTTCTGCCTGTGATATTGATGCTCTCAATAACCTACCTAACCATGTCATTATAGGGTAAAAATTTGGTGTGGGCAACTATCCTATGAAGATAGGAGCAGATCAAATCTTTAATAGTATTATCTGACTTATCCGTGCCATCTGCTATTGCTTCCTCTTCGATTTCTTTAGGATCCTCAGCTTCTAGCAAATTGTAGATACTCTCCCATGAAGCTTGGCCTAGACTGTTAGGATATTCCGACACATAGGAAATAGTTAAATTCAACTTGGTCTAGTATAGAGTTAGGTATAGAGTTAGGTAAAGTGTGTTTCTTTACCATTGTACATT